>MU691513.1:0-24599 GCA_026770625.1 Nicotiana glauca
CCTGCGGCAATTTGGGAGGTTCCAAATAATACATAATGATGAGGATTTGAGTGAACAAATTATTGAGTTGGGTCCAAAGCTGCCTTCCCAGAAGCAAGAATTAGAAAGATATGGAATGAAAGTCGGTTTCTGCAACTTGACACTATGGTACAAGATCGAGCAAAAGGCAAAGTGGACCCCAAGTATTTGATTTGGTTCGGCAAAAGGTTCCAGATTCCTGGGAGACCCGCTAAGAGACCCCATGTAAAACAGTTTACTGATGGAGCCCAAGTCCAATGGGAATGGATAGCAAAAGAGAAAGAACACCTAGCTAAAATTGGGGCGTTGGAGCAACAGATGCGGGACCTTCAATTTGAGAAAAGTGTTCAAATTGCGGCTGATGAAGGGGAGAAAAAGAAATTGGCCCAGGAAAATGAAACCCTTAAGGCACAGATTCAACAAATGAAAATCGATGCTAGAAATCGAGAAAGAAGCGTGTCTGATGAACGATTGATCAAGGGNAAAACTAAGGAAAGAGCCCAGTATGTTCAACAGATAAAAAGAGGCTATGAAGGGACATTTCCAACATGAGAAGAAAAGCAAATGCTCGGGAAGAAAAAACGGCCCAGTTAGACAAAAATTTTCAGGCTGAAAGGGATAATTGTTATGATATGATTGCTGAAATGCAAAAGGAAATAAAATTACTACAAGATCTTCATCTCCAAGATTCTGAAGTACTTGAAGCTCGGACCCGACAAATAAGTCGACTTCTCCAGGAAAAGGGCCAAATTAGGGAAAGAATTCGAGGCATTGCACGCTATGTTGTTAAAGGGTGTCAATATGGTGAAAAGATGGGTTATGCCACTTCTTCTGCAGCAGTGATGATATTTGTCCGACAAATTATGAATGATTTGGAGCAATTACAAAGGGGTCTTGCGAGCAGGCCTGCGACGATGCCGAATGATGCCTCGCGGACCCCAGGGTTTGAATCTTTGATGTACTCATAAAAAGAAAAATAGTAATCAAGTTTTGAGTCTGTATTTTGATTTTGAAACTGAAAATAATAGCTTAGATTGATGTAATCAGTTGTCATTAATGAAAATTTGAAAATTCCCAAAAATTGTATTTCTATTTTTCTTGTTTTTGATTTTATCTGATTCAAGCACAGTTGCGATATATAGGCAATTTTTATAGGACTGATCGTAACCATATGAAAAATATAAAAAATACAGTAAGAATAAAAGTTAAAATAACAGTGAAAAAATTAAAGAAAAATGGAAAAGAAAAAGAAAGAAAAAGAGAAAAGAGAGAGGGAAAAGTCGCAACAAAAGAAAATGGCAAAGCAAAGAAAAAAAAGCGAGAATAAACGAAAGAAGCCATAATTGAGAAAGCCGGGATGACGCACGTGGCCGAGCAAATGCATACTGATAATTGCCTAAGTGCATCCATGCTCCAAATGTGCGACTATTTGTTTGATAATGCCCTAATCACTAATAACGATGTTGTTGTTAATTAGTATAGACAGGTGGTTTTAGCTAGCTGACATTCTGGCAACTCATTCATATAATAATTGCTCCAAAGTTATGTCGAAAATGGTTAGCCAAGAGATCGAAGCAACTATTGTTGACCCGGCTAGGGAGGAAGAAATAGTGGATGTTAATGCTATGAAAGAGGAAATGTACAAGCTGAAACAACAAATGGCCGAAATGTACCAGGCCTGGGCAAAAGGACAACCCTTGCCAACTTATCTAGCCAATCCTGTCTATGTCCCGCCACCAGTTCAATCACAAGATCCTCCTACCGTGAACTCTTCTCCGGCCTACCATACATATCCACCATATTATGCAACCACTTCTCAAACACCACCACCTCCACCACCAAAGCAAATCCCACCACCTCCACCACCAGTTTCTCCTATGTACATGGCTCCTCCACTCGCCATGTTACACAAATCTTCAAGTGAACCCTTGTTCCACACTCAAGAAAACCATTACTATCCACCCGAGCCTACTTTTAGACCTCATGAGCCTTACCCTTATACTCCTCTTATTGATATATCTGAAGAAAAAAAACCTCCCAAGAGCCCTGAGCAAGAGGAGATGATTCGCAAAGTAAAAAGCCTGGAACAATTGTTCTGAAACATGCAAGGTCTTGGAGGACAAGTAAGTGTCGCTTATAAAGACCTGTGTTTGTTTCCAGAAGTCCAACTGCCCGTGGGTTTCAAATTGCCGAAGTTTGATCTTTATGATGGGCATGGTGACCCCGTGGCCCATTTGAGGGGGTTTTGTAGCAAAATAAGGGGTGCTGGAGGAAAAGATGAATCATTAATGGCATACTTCAGCCAAAGCCTCAGTGGGTCGGCTTTAGAGTGGTATACTAGGCAGGATCACACCCGATGTTATACATGGTATGATTTAGCCCAAGCCTTTGCAAATCATTTTCAGTACAATCTAGAGATTGTTCCCGATCGTCTTTCTTTGACCATGATTGAAAAGAAACCTGGGGAGAGTTTTAGAGAATATGGATTTCAATGGAGAGAACAGGCCGCGAGGGTCAATCCACCTATGAAAGAGAGTGAGATGGTGGATTATTTTTTGCAGGCTTTAGAGCCTACCTATTACTGCCATCTAGTGTTAGCAGTGGGCAAAACTTTCAATGAAGTCGTCAAGATGGGAAGCATGGTAGAAGAAGGGTTGCAATCTAATAAGATTATGAGTTACTCCGCAATAAAAGCGACTACCCAAGCCATCTAGACTGGCACTAGAGGGGTTTTGGGAAAGAAGAAGAAAGAAGAAGTTGATGTGGTGGAATCTAGGACATGGTCCAGGGGTCTTTCAACCTATTATCACTAGCCCCGTTCACATCACCAACCCTATCTACATACACCATATGGCCCACCACAACCTTACTATTCACCCCCTGTTCCCCATTTCTCAGTTCACCATGCCCAAAATTATCCTCAACCTCAGGCACCCTGGCATGCAACCACTCCCCATGACACCTATCATACCTAAAATGCATACCCACCTCCCAGAACATACAGAAATCCCGGTGGAACTGGTTTCCGACCAAACCCCATTGCCAAGAATTACAAATTACAAAAGTAAAAGACTTTCACTCCGCTAGGAGAATCTTATACTAGCATGATCCACAGGTTGTGGCAGCTCGGAATGCTAAATCTAATTGAGCCAAAAATACCAAACCCTCCACCGAGGAACCTGGACCATTCAGTTAGTTGTGAATATTGCTCAGGAGCTCCGGGGCACGATACGGAGAAATGTTGGCATCTGAAAACTGCTATGTAGGAACTTATTGATACTAGGAGAATTGAAGTACAGGCTCCAAAAACTCCCAATATTACGCAGAATCCATTACCAACTCATCATGAGGCTCACATGATCGAGTTAGTGCAGAGGGGAGAATACAAGAAGCCATCGCAAACGGTGATGATGATTAAGGCGAGTGAAAGCAAAGCAAATGAGACATCAATCGGTGGGAAAGCATTGGTCGCAGTGGAACAAGTGGTCAATGAGCCAGTGTTGATAGTGAAGCCAGAACCTGTTAAAGTGACAATACCAGGAGCAATTGTTAAGCCCGTATTGGTTGTAAAGGGTGCTAATACAGAACCGGTTATCATTAAACCGGCGGTTCAGTTGCCTGTGGCTAGTGAAAAGGTTGTACCATGGAATTATAACCGGGTGAGTGTGATGTATAGGGGAAAAGAAGTTAAATATGAAATATGCAAAACTCATGGTTTGACTAGATCAGGGAGATGTTTTGCCCCTGAGGAATTAAGAAAGGTTATAACAGCTAAAGAAAATCCGGCACCGGTAAAGAAAGTTATTACCGAAGAAGAAGCTAAGGAATTTTTGAGAAAGATGAAGTCATAAGACTATTCAATCGTGGAACAATTAAGGAAAACGTCGGCACAAATTTCACTATTGTCTCTACTAATCCATTCGGATGAACATCCCCGGGCACTGATGAAGATTTTAAATGAAGCACACGTGCCAGATAAGATTACTGTTAATCATCTTGAGAAGATTGCAAACAAAATTTTTAAGGTTAACAGGGTAACATTCTCTGATGATGAGTTGCCTATGGAAGGAACTGAAAAAAATAGAGCCTTGTACCTCACAGTGAAATGTGAGGATTCCGTGGTGACTCGGATGTTAATTGATAATGGGTCTAGTACCAACATTTGCCCTCTATCCACTCTAGAAAAGTTGAAGGTTGACAATGAAAGAATTTATAAGAATAGTATCTGTGTACGGGGATTTGACGGTGGAGGGAAGAATACTGTAGGAGATATTGTGTTGGAGCTTACAATAGGACCTGTGGAATTCACGATGGAGTTCCAAGTGCTTGATGTTGCTTTGTCTTACAATTTTTTATTGGGTCGACCATGGATCCATGCCGCAAAAGCTGTGCCATCTACGATGCATCAGATTGTCAAATTTGAATGGGATCGGCAGGAGATCGTGGTCCATGGGGAGGAAAATTCTTGCAATGCTATTACACCCTTCGAGGAAGTTGAAGATGATAAAGGCCCGTGGGTGTATCAAACTATGGATATAGTGCCAGTTGCTAAAATCCCGGAAGGGGAGTATGTTCATGTGCCTAAGGTGGCTGTCGCATCTGTTATGGTGGCAACAGAGATGTTAAGGAATGGATTTCTACCCAGAAAGGGTTTGGGAGCTTCGCTACAGGGCATTATACAGCCAGTGTCTCTTCCTAGTAATATTGATACTTTCGGGTTAGGCTTTAAACCCACTATTGCTGACATAAGGAGAGCCAGAAAGATGAAGAAGAGAGTGTGGACCCTCCCCAAACCTATTCCTCGCCTCTCCCGTTCTTTTGTCCGGTGTGGTACTAAAAGGTGCCCAGCAACAGTAATGCCCAACTCTGTAGGGATAGAACCTGACAAGGAATTGATCAAAAGGTTTGAAAGGTTGTTCGATGAAGTAAATATGGTGGAAGCAAGCGAAGGTTCGAGCAAAATTGATGTGCAGTTTGTGGGATCTCAGGCCAATCTTAAAAACTGGGAAGCTACTCCTCTTCCAACTCGGAAGGAGTCGTGGTAGTTAGTTTTTGATTTTCTTTTGAGTATTAAATCTGGATTATTTCCAAGGTTGTAATTCAGATTTCTATGTTCCGTCCATTTGGATGAGTAAAACCTTGTTATCTTACAATTTCAATGAAATTCAATTTTTTTTTTCTCTTCATTCCTGATAGCCTTTATTTTTGTCTTTCTTTTCTCTTTCTTGAACAGTCCATTTTATGCTGGTTTCAATGATGTGTCATGCATGAGGAGTTACCGGCCTAGTCTTGATAACCAATATGAAATAGTAATACAAGAAATTGGATGCGATGATGAGGTGGAGTATGATGACGAGGAAGCCTTGGAAGAAATCAGTAAAGAATTAAGTCAATTTGAGGAAAAACCCAAACCTAACTTGAATGACACCGAGGCAATCAATCTAGGGGACCAGGAAAATGTTCGGGAAACAAAAATAAATGTTCATTTGGAAGCCCCGCTCAGGGATGAGATGATAAAGTTGTTGTTTGAATATAAAGATATCTTTGCATGGTCATACGATGATATGCCGGGTTTGAGTACTGATTTGGTGGTCCACAAATTGCCCACTTATTCAGAATGCCCTCCTGTCAAGCAGAAGCTGAGGAAATTTAAGACAGATATCAGTGTGAAAATCAAAGAAGAAGTCAACAAGCAGTTTGAGGCGAAGGTCATACGGGTTACCTGATATCCCACCTGGTTAGCCAATGTCGTGCCTGTGCCAAAGAAAGATGGAAAGACCAGAGTGTGTGTTGATTATCGTGATCTCAATAAGGCGAGTCCAAAAGACAACTTCCCACTGCCAAACATGCATATATTGATTGATAATTGTGCCAAACATGAGATTGACTCTTTTGTGGATTGTTATGTGGGCTATCACCAGATTTTGATGGATGGGGAAGATGCTGAAAAGACGGCATTCATGACGCCCTGTAGGACATATTGCTATAGTGTTATGCCGTTTGGGATGAAAAATGTAGGGGCAACATACGTGAGGGTGATGTCCACCATGTTCCATGATATGATACATCGAGAAATTGAAGTTTATGTGTATGATGTAATTATAAAGTCAAGAAAGCGGTGTGATCATGTTAAAGACCTGAGGAAGTTCTTCTAGAGGCTTCGTAGGTATAATCTCAAACTCAATCCGGCAAAGTGTGCATTTGGAGTACCATCAGGGAAGTTGTTGGGGTTTGTGGTAAGCCGACGTGGTATTGAATTAGATCCGTCCAAAATCAAAGCCATCCATGAATTGCCGCAACCAAAGAGCAAGAAAGAGGTGATGAGCTTGCTCGGTAGATTGAATTATATCAGCAGGTTCATTTCTCAGCTTACAGCGACTTGCGAGCCTATCTTTAAGCTTCTGAAGAAAGATGTTACGGTCTAGTGGACGGATGAATGTCAGACAGCATTTGACAAAATTAAGGGGTATTTGGCTAGTCCACCTGTGTTGGTTCCGCCAGAGCTGGGAAGACCCTTGATCCTTTATCTGACAGTGTTGGATAATTCTTTTGGTTGTGTACTGGGGCATCATGATGTCAGAGGAAAGAAAGAGCAGGCAATTTACTACCTCAACAAGAAGTTCACATCTTACGAGGTGAAGTATACTCAGCTTGAGAGGACGTGCTGTGCTTTGACCTGGGTAGCGCAGAAGTTGAAACATTATTTGTTAACATATACCACTTATCTCATCTCATTGTTGGATCTGTTGAAGTACATTTTTTAGAAGCCCATGCCCACAGGAAGGCTTGCTAAGTGACAAATCCTGCTCACGGAATTTGATATTGTCAATGTGACCCGCACTGCGACGAAAGCACAAGCAGTGGCTGATCACCTAGCGGAGAATCCAGTTGATGATGAATATGAACCACTGAAAACATATTTTCCTGATGAGGAGGCTATGCATATTAAGGAATCGGAATAAGATGAAAACCTGGGTGGAAGTTATTCTTTGATGGGGCTGCCAATAACAAAGGTATTGGGATAGGAGCGGTACTTATTTCAGAGACAGGGCAACATTACCCTGTTACAGCTCAGCTTCGCTTTTACTGCACCAATAACATGGTTGAATATGAGGCGTGTATTTTGGGGTTGAGGATGGCTATATACATGGGTGTTCAAGCGATCTTGGTCATGGGTGACTCAGATCTTTTGGTACACCAAATTCAGGGAGAATGGGAGACACGAGACTTAAAGCTTATACCGTACAGGCAGTGTTTGCATGAACTATGTCAGCGGTTTCAGTCAATAGATTTCAAGCACATTCCAAGGATTCATAATAAAGTTTCTGATGCTTTAGCCACTTTGGCGTCAATGCTGTATCATCCAAATAAGGCTTATGTGGACCCATTACAAATTTAGGTCCGAGATCAGCATGCCTATTGTAATGTGGTGGAGGAAGAGCTTGATGGGGAGCCTTGTTTTCATGATATCAAAGAATACCTCAGAATGGGAGTATATCCGGTACAGGCCACAAGAGACCAAAAGAGAGCCATTAGACGCATAGGAAGCAGATTTTTCTTTAACGGAGGAGTGTTGTACAAAAGAACTACAGATTTTGGTTTATTGAGGTGCATGGATGCTAAACAGGCTACAACTATCATGATCGAGGTACATGCGGGAGTTTGTGGACCTCATATGAGTTGGTATGTGCTGGCCAAAAAGATTCTTCGAGTAGGATATCATTGGCTCAATATGGAACGAGACTGTATCAGTTTCGTACGCAAGTGTCATCAGTGTCAAGTACATGGAGATTTGATTCATTCTCCTCCATCTGAGTTGCACGCAATGTCGGCACCATGGCCCTTCGTTGCATGGAGAATGAATGTCATTGGGCCGATCGAGCTAGCAGCATCTAATGGGCACATGTTTATTCTAGTAGCCATTGACTACTTCACTAAGTGGGTTGAAGCAAAAACTTTCAAATCGGTGACCAAGAAAGCAGTGGTTGATTTTGTGCATGCAAATATCATTTGCCATTTTGGAATTCCAAAGGTGATTATCACAGATAACGGTGCCAATCTCAATAGTCATCTGATGGCGGACACATGTCAGAAGTTTAAAATCACACATCGAAATTCCATACCATATCGTCCTAAGGCGAATGGAGCAGTCGAGGCAGCTAATAAGAATATCAAGAAAATACTTCGGAAAATGGTGGAAGGATCCAAGCAGTGGCATGAGAAATTACCGTTTGCTTTACTAGGATATCGCACTACTGTTCGCACTTCGATAGAGGCGACTCCTTATTCATTGGTGTATGGTATGGAGGCAGTGATACCTACAGAAGTTGAAATATCCTCCCTTCGGATTATTGCGGAGGCGAAAATCGATGATGATGAGTGGGTCAATAGCCGTTTAGAATAATTGAGCTTGATTGATGAAAAGAGATTGGCAGTAGTATGTCATGGACAGTTGTATCAACAGAGAATGGCAAGAGCTTATAACAAGAAAGTGCGTCCGCAGAAATTTGAAGTAGGACAATTGGTATTGAGGCGTATCTTACCTCATTGGGCTGAAGCAAAAGGAAAGTTCACCCCCAACTGGCAGGGGCCGTTTGTTATAACACGAGTGTTGTCCAATGGTGTATTGTATCTAACAGATGTGGAAGGGAAATGTGTAGGAATGGCTATCAATTCTGATGCAGCAAAGAGATATTATGTATGATTTCTTTATCTTTATGTACCTGATTGTATTTCACATGTTTTGAGATTGAAATGATGAAGGCATTTTGTTCTGCTATCCAAACACTTTATCCTTTGTTATCCCTATGAGCCTTATTACTATATTTTCTTTCGTATCCCTCTTTCGGAATCAACAACGAAATTCAAGGATCGAGCGGGGAAATCAGGTGGAGAAACAAGAAAAGAAAAGAAGAAAAAAAAAGAGAAAAGAAAAAGAAAAGAAAGAAAAAATAAAGAAAAAGAAAAAGAAAAAGAAAAAGAAAAAGAAAATAGAAAAAGAAAAAGAAAAGAAAAGAAAAGAAAAGAAGAAAAAGAAAAGAAATGAAAAGAAGAAGAATGGAAGGAAAGAAATATCGTAACAATGAAGCGATTTTATGACCAGAACTACGTTTGAATTGATCCCGAAAGGGTACGTAGGCATCCTCACTAAGGTTCAGTCACAACCAAAGGAAAGTCCAAGAATCCCCAAGAATGAAACTGGGGCAGAAGTTATGGTTGTTGCGAGAAATATGATTCCGAAAGTTGTAATTTTTGAAACCACATTGAAATATTTTGAGCCTTTATACCCTTCTTTCTAAACCCATCCAAAAGCCACATTACGGTCCAAAGAAAGGCCTTCTGATCAATTTTAAGAAATGTCAATACAAGCAGGTAAGGTGATTCATGTTGTGGACAACACTCTGGTACCAGAAGAAAGGAAAATTGAAAATGAGAGAGTCTTATTAGTGAAAACCCTCATGGGCACCATAAGGCGATATGAGTTGAGAGAAATGAAAATGAGAGAGTCTTATTGGTGAAAACCCTTACGCGCACCGTAAGGAGAAGTGAGTTTGAGAGATATTAAAAATGAGAGAGTCTTATTGGTGAAAACTCTCACGGGCACCGTAAGGCGAAAGTAAGTTTTTCAGATGGGCAAATGAAGAAAGTATGTAGTTGGAAGGTATTTGAAACGTGGAAAAACAAGCGAGGTTTGGGTTTTGGTGAAAGTTGGGTTGTGAAAGTATGGAACAACAAATGTGGCAATTGACAGTTGATTGGTCGGACATACTAGGTTGGTTAATCCAAAATGCATGGCACGATCAATGGTATCAGCTTTCCACTCAGATAAGTCCTATCCTTTTTCTCTTCATTACAACTCATTCAGAGTCTTTCTATCCTCAAAAACCTTTGAGGTCATTGCCTTTCATTCTCTTGAAGTCTGTCTATAAGACATTTCAGTCTCAGTTCAATTCAGAAACAGAAAGAAGGATGTCAAGGCTAACTACCAGTTTCCCAGTTGTATGGCACAACGAGATCGGGACATATCAAAAGAAAGTAAAACATGAAGGACCAATGCAAATCCCATCAAGAGGGTAATCAGATAATTGAAGGGAGAAGCCAAGTTTCACAAGAAAGGAATGAAAACACCAAAATACAAGGTAAAATATTTGGGTCATCAAGATCAGAGAGTTGAAAGTTAGCCGGGAAGTCATGGCAAGTCAAAGCAAGTCCAAAGAAGCAAGTCATAGCAAAGTCGGAAGCGGGAGCATGGCCAACAAGAATGCCAGCAGCTAACCACCATTTTTATTTTAACAAATCTTTCTTTGATTAAAACAGGGGCAAAAACAATTTTTCTTTGTAAGAAGGAACCCACTTGGATAACAAGGGAATAATTTTCCAAAGTCAAAAGCAGGAGCCCACCTGGATAAAAGGGAATGCTTTCCAAAGTTAGCAATCAAGAGCCCACCTAAATAACAAGGGAATACATTCACGTTTTGGCAGTCAGGCACCCATCTGAAGAACAAGGGAAGTATAATGTGAGTCCTATCCTTCAAGTTTAATATTCAGTAACACAACGTGCCCAGTTATCAAACTAGGACAGAAATTTTTCTTTGTTTTTGTATGGTTGTTACTAGCAGGAACCTACCTGAAAAATAAGGGAATATCTTTCAAAATTTAGCAAGCAGGAGCCCATCGGAAGAATAAGGGAATAGTTTTCAAAGTTCAGTAAGCAGGAGCCCACCTAGAGAAAAAGGGAATTCATTTCAAAATTCAAGCAAGCAGGAGCCCACCTGAAAAACAAGGGAATATCTTTTCAAAATTCAGCAAGCAGGAGCCCACCTGAAGAACAAGGGAATATTTTTCAAAATTTAGCAAGCAGACACCCACCTGAAAAACAAGGGAAGTACAATCCAAAGTTTAGCTTTTAATTTTAATATCTGATAACACGATATGCCCAGTCACCATATTGGGGCAGAAAATTTTCTTTCTTTTTGTCTATTTTGTTGCAATCAGGAGCCCACCTAGAGAACAAGGGAATACATTTTTAAGCGTTGCAAATCAGGAGCCCACATGAAGAACAAGGGAATACCTTTTTAAGCGTTGCAATTAGGAGTCCACCTGGAGAACAAGGGAATACATTTTCAAGCATTGCAAGTAGGAGCCCACTTGGAGAACAAGGGAATACATTTTCAAACATTGCAAGCAGGATCCATCCTGAAGAATGGACACATATTTCAAATTATAGTAGTCAAGTAACATCAGGAGGAATGGCAAAACATCGCCAAGGCAACAGCTAGAATTCCATTGGAAGAACATAAGATACAAGTTCAAGGCAACACAAGAGCAAGTTCGAAGGCATAGATAGGATTTCTTGTAACTCATAGAGCATAGCTTAGGCTAGCTTCATTTTATCTTGATATGGTGTAATAAGGAGGTCAGCGAGCAGTAACAGCAGCAACAGCAGTGAAGTCACAGCTCCTGGTAGTCCCAGCTATCAGATATTCCTGAACTACACTGACCTGATTCCTATTTAGCCCGGGATACGTAGGCAACCTCTGAAGCAGGGTGCGATCAAACTTTTCAAAATGCTTCACACGGAATATGTGAACGGGCAAAAATCTCTCAGTTTCGCTCACTTGTCTTTGCACGAAAACTCTTCGTGTTTCCGAGCAAAGAGGGGCAGCTGTGAGCACGTGATTTTTGCCCTAAGCAAATTATTCCCAAAAATCCAAACAAAATTATTTTTCTTTATTTTTACAATTTTGTGTATTTTTGTGTCTTTTTCTGATATTTGTTGCATTTCTGTGTTAACTGGTTGCATAATAATTCATATTAAAAATAATACAAAAATATGCATTTGCATTAGGAATTTAATTTCACATTTTTAGTATTAAGTAGGTATTAATTAATTTTAGAAATTTAAAGAAAATCACAAAAATAGTTCACTTTAGCATTTTATTATTTTAATTGGAAATTGCTATAAAATAGTTATTAAGTAGAGGTTAGGCCTTAATTAGTTTTAGTTTAATTGTAGTTTAATCTCACAATTTTATAAAATCAGAAAAAAATAATATAAAATAAATCAAAAAAATACAAAAATACAAAATACAAAATGAAAACAAATATAATGGAACAAAAGAAATGCAAGGAATTGGGCTGATTGGTTTTGGAGCCCAATTATCCCTGAACCCCTAGCCCAAACACGCCCCAAGTCTGGCCCAAATAACCACCCAAACCCGGTCAGCCCCAACTAAATCAAACGACACCGTTTAAGTGTTAATTGAATCTGAGCCGTCTACATTTTCTCATCTGACGGTTCTCATTTAATACACAAGTTTAAATATAATACACTAACCCTAAATTCATTTATTCAATATACCACCCTTCGTCTTCCCCCTTTCTCCTAGCCGCCGACCCCGCGGAACCCTCGCTAGCGGGAAACACACCCTTCACCAAACCTGATCAATTTAACACCACAGAGTCCCTTTCCCATTCTCTATTCACCCCTCTACTCAGTTTCCTTCAAACATTAACCCATCTCGTCGAATATTAGATTTTGTCTCGCCGAAACCCTACTGCCGGCGACTGACACTTACCCCAAATAACCCCTAATTTACACCGTAGACTCGCCTTAACCTTCTCATCCCAAATACCCAAGCCATATTCCTCAAATCTCACCAGAACTCCTCAAATTTTAATTTCAAGATTTTCTGGTCAAGAACCCCTAAATAATCTTTGGGGATTCATGACCGTAACACCCCAAATAAGTGTTTTCTTTTGGAAAACACGCCATTTGGGATGTTACGAATCATGAATCTTAAAGGATTCAAATGGATTTGGCTCAAGCATGATCAAAACAAGCTAAAAAAAACCTAGATAAGTTTCTTGATCTCTTTCTTTTATTTTTGTCTTGTATCTGTTATGCATGTGTTTTTATGATTAATATTTGCTTGTTTTCTTTCATTTTTTGTTCTGTTCTTTCGCTCATCTTTTTGATTTCTTTTTCAGTATCAATAATAAATTTGACCTTTTCTTTGGGAATTCTTGTATGAATTTAGCATATTGTTCAGAATAGTTGTGTTAATTTTAGATTTTTTTTTGGTTAATTAAATTTTAAAGTTGATTATCCTCCATATCATGTGATTCTACTAGGGTTAGTCATTTTTGCAATATTCTTAATCGATCTTTTTTAGTTCTTATAATTGTTAGTTGTAATAGTTAAATAATTAGTATTAGTTTTGAATAGTTAAGATTAATCACCTTAGGTTTCAGTCATTAATTGATCCGAGAATTAGGGGGTTGGTTATAGCTGCTAAAGGGGGTATGGAAAAACAGTAATTACAAAAGTAAAGGGGAGGGGGGTATTTTGGCGTATAGGAAAAGGGTTAATAGTAGTTATAACATAACTCTAGGGGTAATATGGGCATAGAAAGGGGTAGTTTAGTAAATTCTGAATTGAAGTGAGGGCATTATAGGAATTATAATATGATAGAATCTTCTAGATTGGGGCATTAGTATAGTTTTCAATAAATAAGTATAGGTGCTTGTATTACAAGTTAAAAATAAGAGGTCAAAAAAGAATAAAAGAGGGACCAATATGTAAACACTCAAATCTGAATTTCCCTCCAAAATTACATCTATAAATAGGCACTAATGTGCCTTGTTTTACAGGTTGAAAAATCTAAAAAATTTCCCTCTAAGCAATCTCTGCCCTTTTAGATCTAAATTTGAAATTCAAAACTTCAAAAACTCAAAAACATTAGAAAAACCTTCCAAAAAACTCAAAAATATACTGTTACATTGAAGCTTTTGCAATTCCAGTCATTAATTTGAACCTCTGGTGCCCTTAAGTTCAAGTTTCGAGTTGTTTTGGACCTGTTTAAACTGTTCTGGTTTGTATTTTGATTGCTGGAAGTTTCAGAATTTTTCTATCTTAGTTTCAAGTTCGGAGTTGAGTTCAATCGAGTCTATTTGCCTATCTACTGGTTTTAGTTGTTTCTAAATATTCCTGGGTCGTTCTGGAGCTGTTTTTGGATTAATGGTTGATTGTTGACTTGCTGTTGTTGAAGTGTGCTATCTTAAAACTGTTGCTGACCTCCTTGCTTCATTTTCTAATTCCAGGTACACATTGTATAATCTCAGCTGTGGATGTGAATTAAATGATAGCATAGTTTTATTTTTGACAAATTTTATAGTAGAGTTTCATGTAATTTCAGATCATGTTTGGTAATTTAGTTTAGACTTTGGACTGTCTAATTTATCTTGGAATTGATAGTGTTCAGTAGCTCACAATAATTCTGTTGAGCGATTTGTCGCATTTTCAACATCAGTAGCATATATAAACGTAAAAATCGTTTAGGATCAATTTGAACTGTGTAGGACTCTCTGTGATGATGTAGATTACCAGGTTATTGCATGCTTTATTTTAGTGTAGTTTTGTAGATGTTTCCGTCTCTTATATGGTAATTCATAGAGATTTAAATCATTTATAGGAATTGTAAGGTATTCTGTTAATAATGTAGAAAATTAGTTCAAACAGCTGAAATTAAAAGCATTATAAAGTTTTATAGGTTAAGTGATAATTGATCCCTGTGGTAAGTCACAAATATGTCCAAGTAGAAATAGAGATTGACATTAACCCTAGGCCACTGGACTGAACGGATTTGGATATGATAGCCCATTAGTAAATCACTTGCTGTCAGTAAATGATAATCACTTTGAAATAATTTTAGTTCACTATAATCGTTGTTCTTATTCCGTAGATTAGGTAATGTTCATTAGAGAATGTTTGAGACAATATAATAGCTATTTACAAGCTGGACCTTTCAAATTGTGAAGTTATAGTAACGAACTTAGTTTTCATTTGACAAAGAGTGGGTGGGCTATTACGGCCTTAGGCTTCCAATTCATGGGCAAATGAAACCTAAGGCTCGTTTTGTCTCTTTTGCTGAAGAGTCTTGCCCCACTCGTCCAATCACTGGGCCAAACCTCCCGAGGCCCAAAGTCACTATATATCATTTATATGCTGAAATTACATTAGGAACATGGAAATTAAACCATAAATATAAAAATCGGGTTTTTGAATTAGGTAGCAGGTTCAAGCTAAAAGGTCTTTTTTGTTTGAATCCGGACTTGAATTCAAGATCCAAGTTTATTTTTGTGGATTAATTGGCCTTTAGAGACAAATAACAAAAAATAATAGAAAATAGTAGTTTGCTTTAGGACTTCCCTTTAAAAATAAATGAGACGAGCCTCGCTAAATTAAATACATAATTGCGGGGGCCCTCATTAATTACTTAATTTAAAAATACTTAGTATTCGGGACAGGCGTTTAGCAAATTTCATGACCTTCCCAAAAGATAACAACACGTTAGTCGCTTCAGGCGCGTTTTAATTAATCTTACCTTCCTAATATGGGCGTGCATTTAATGCGACCCAAGTCCAAATCCGAAAATGTTGAATGAGATTATGTCGAGGATCCGGGTGCATTTCATGTGACGTGATCCAAAAACACGATCTTAAACGATGTTCATTTTCTTAAATAGAAATAATAATTGATAAAAAGCGGTAATTAATTCTAAAATTGCACAAATAGGATAACACGTACAAAATCAAAATTTAGCCAAATATAGCAGTTGAGCGACCGTGCTAAAACCACGGAATTTGGGAGTGCCTAACACCTTCTCCTGGGTTAACAGAATTCCTTACCTGGATTTCAGGTTCGCGACTGTTAACACAGAGTCAAACCCTTTCCTCGATTCGGGATTCAAACCGGTGACTTGGGATGCCATAAATCTTCCAAGTGGCGACTCTGAATCTCAAATAAACGAATCCAGTTTCGATTGTCCTTAAAGTGGAAAAACTCCTTTCTTTATTATATCCCTTTTCCGGGGTGTAGTAAAAGCCCTATAGTGGAAAAGGGAGGTGTGATTGATGTGATTTTGCATTTACATAGTGAATGCGGGTTCGATTCCCAATAAATCCCCCCTTTGTTTGTTTACTTTAGGACAGCGGGTTTGATTCCTGATAGATCCCCCTGCACTTTTACTTTGGGACTGCGAGTTAGATTCCCGATAGATCCCCCTGCACTTTTACAAGGGATTGCGTGTTAGATTCCCGATAGATCCATCTGTATATTGGTACATGAGTTGGACTACGGGACGGTATCCCGGGAGATCCACTGGACAATTGAGGAATTGGCTACAGGACGGTATTCTGGGAGACCCTAATTGGTATCATTGACATTGAACTGTGTTTTCTCTGTCATTGTAATTGTTATTGCCTCATTGACCTGCCTTATTTCACTACCGTATTTATTATTTATATTAGATTATTATACTGTTAATTATTATTATTATATTTTGTCTCAGTAGGGCCCTGACCTTCCTCCTCACTACCCAACCGAGGTTAGGCTTGGCACTTACTGAGTACCTCTGTGGTGTACTCATGCCCTTCCTGTGCATGTTTTTTATTGGCAGATTTTTCAGGTACCTCTACTCAGGCGCACTATCCTTGAGGCGAGGAGATACACTGAGACTTTGAGGTATATCTGCCGCGTCCGCAGACCAGGAGTCTCTATTCTGTTCCAGCTTTAATATTTAGTTTACCCTTTTTCTCCCAGTTGTTTAGATATTCTGGAGTTAGAGCAGTGTACTATGTTCCCTTTAGCCTGTGGTTCCCATGAGTTTCCGAGTTTTGGGATTGAGTTGTAGACTTCCGCATCTCTTTTGAGTTGTTTAGTCTTAGCGGCCTTATGTGCAATTATTATTTCAATATGTTTAGCTTTAAAATATTTATTCCGCAAGTTAAGTTGCTAAATTTCTGCATTGTTAGGCTTACCTAGTCGTAGGAACTAGGTGCAATCACGACATGTTTATGGAGGGTGAACTGGGGTCGTGACATTAGTAGAGTCTCGCAGATCGGTACGGAGACGTCTGTACTTCTCTTCGGGAGGCTGCAGGACTGTTAGGAGTACTTCCCTTCTTGATTCCTTATCGTGTGATTTGATTTCATGTGAGACTTATGCCTTTGTTTCTTCCTACTCAATCTTATGATGTGAATCGCCTGTTATAAATCGAGAGTTGAAAAACCATAATGGTACTACAGATGTGATACGGGATGTTTCTCCCGGTGTAGTTGACTGGATTGTTATCGTCACATTGTAGAAGGACCTTTGATGGTTTCAGGCCGGTAGCAGTACTTCTGGGGGCTTGGAGGCTAGGCACAAGTTGCCATGATGCTTATGAACAATTATTCCGTGGTATTGTTATGATGGTAGGATGTTTTGCCCACGTGTCGGGGTAGTGAATGACTTGAAGGGGGTTTACTCGGTGCATAATCAAGAGATTCAATATTTTGTTCCCGGCAGGGAGAAAAGCAATCGAACTAGGATCGTCAGATGTGGACTGGTGGAAGTAATGAGACTTGGTAATTACAAGCGTGGTGGAGTTTTCCCTATGATGGGGTACTGTTGTCCTAATTGAACTTATTAAGTTAGTCAGTGTTATGATATACTACAATTCTCCTTTGGGGCAAGATATTGTGAGACAGAATTGGAGGAGCAACTATTAGATATCGTAGAATGTGGTGGTTTAGGATTGAATCAGTATTTCAAATGTTGATGGTTCGGTAAAGATGACCTTCGAAAAGGTTTAAAGTTAGAAGCAAATAGCGGATTCAAGTTCTATGAAGATCAATTTTATTGAGGCAACGACTGAGCAATAAAAGATGAGAAGAACATGTGGGGAGTGTCAGGCGGAGTTTTAAACTTCTAAAGGGCCAGGCTTAGGGAGCGCATGCCGAGCAGTTGATTAAAGAATGAGTTTGCCTAAAGTGGGAGAGCAGCGGAGCTGCATAGGATCTTGGTAATAAGATGACTATGCGCCTTAAGGAGAGTCAGGAACGATTTAAGAATATTGGTGCTTGGTTATTGGAGCCTACATAATTAATTAGAAGCATGGGTTATTGTGCGGCAGGGGATTTAATATAACGGAAAGGAGCCGCTTAAATGAAGAAGGATGTAGCATGTCTTTGAATGGAAAGGATGTTGTCACACACTTAAATGATGTCCATGTGGGTTAAATGGACCTGTGTAGCTAGAGAGTGAGCTTAGACTCAGGAAGGGTCATTGATGTCGTAGTGATTGTCCCCTGTGCAGAAGTATTGGAAGATGCCCGGGGGAGCCTTCTATAGGTGGATTACCCGAGTGAGCAGGTTAGCAGTTGCGTGGTTGGTGAGGCTTCTGCGAAGAGTTTTATCGGTTATGTAGCAAAGAGTTTGGTCGTTCGAATGCAGTGGGTGAATCAGAGTATAAAGAATGGGGCTTTGAGGAAGGAATCCGAGAATTATGCGGTTGATCGCGCAAGTTTATGTCGATGAAAGCTAGGGAATCTTGGTGAATTCCAGAGTTGTGAAATAATGGCTTCAAGCTAAGTGGGAGAGTCCCACCGCTTATAATTGGGTTGCATGGTTAACTACTTTCTAGATTTTTGGCCATTAGCATATTGATGGGCTATTTCAGTTACGGGAAAGGGGCATAAGTGGTAATTTGAGCAAGGAAGTATTAAAGGTGGGCTATCGTTGGCCTTATTGGGCCATGTTTAGACATTGGGGAAAGATTCAAGATTTTGCGTTGTATAGATGTGGGTTCCAAGGGAAGTGATTCGGCGGGCTCTTTGCCAAGGGGGTATTCAGGTCATGGGAGACTCATGGAGTTGTTTATATTTGGGGGCCTAGTTAGAGCGGGTGTCTCTCAGCAACGGTCCTAGTTGATTCAATGGGTAAAAAGTGTGGTTCCTAAATGATGTCGAGCTTATAGATACGGTTAAGAATCAAGCTTTGTAGCAGCTTATGAAAAGGGGCACAAAAATGTTCTATGATGTTTTGACTTGAATTTAGCATTTGGGAGGTATGAAATGGTTTATGGGATTCGAGATAACATGATCTCGTGAATCAAGGTCACTCGGGACGAGTGCGGATAGAGTGTGTTATGTATTATCTCGTGAATCAAGGTCAAGGTCACTCGGGACGAGATGGAGTTAGTATTATCTCTAAGGCAATCAAGGATGAATTAGAAAAAGGTAGATTTATTGGCTATAGTTGAATTTGGCATATTGGTGGTAGAGATCAACTCTTTCAGCGTGATTAAGTTATGCAAATGATTTGTGGCGGTGCGTATCAGGCTTGTCAGCCGCCGTAATTGATGTTATTCAGAAGCATTCTACTGTTATGGCTTGGTATGTGGAAGCATATTCCGGAAGGGCTGTGGTGGCTTTCACCACTACCTAGATATTTGCATATTTTACAGTTATGAGAATTTACCTATGTGTTGCTATGTTCCTCCTGAAGTGAGTTCAGTGAAAAGCCTTTATGTGATGAAGTGTTAACCTATTAGTGGTTCTGGAGTAATGATAAAGAATCATGTTCTATCGTGCGTTGGCATGTCGGGTGCAATAAGTAGTATGGAATTTGGAGTGAGAATCAAGGTTGCAGTTCAGTGTGGACAAGGATGTCACAAGCTCGGATAAGCAGGCACTACAACAAAAATTGCTTTTACCGACCAATATTTAGCGGCAATAAAGTAATTGCCGCTAATTTATTATTTAAGCAAAATCTTTACCAGCAAATGATTGATAACCGGCGATAAATCCTTTCCCTGGCAATTGAAATATTTGGCTAGTAATAGTTATGTCAAAAATCACCAATTTTTCATCTTCCCTCCAATCGTTTCCTCTATTCCCTCCACTTTTATACATTAGAGAGATTTTTCTTTTCAAATGCTTATTTTAATCTCTCTTGACTTATGCTTCCACATCAACCCAAAAATAACTCTCCACCTCGCTTTATCTCCCTCACGTCTCTCTCTACCCTATAAACAAAACAACAGTCAACTAGCAAAAAACTAGTGCTTGAAAAACACATAGAAGAACAATAGCTATCTTCTTCTATCCTTATAGATTTACTTCAGGTAAGTAATCGATTACTCAATTTTTATTTAGCGTTAATATTTAATCGAATAGTTTGAATAATTTGGATTTCCCTTTTTGGATGTCTGATCTGGATAAAGAATTAGTTTTGTATGACTTTGTTCCTAGATTTTGAGCCACTGATAATCGGGGGTTATTTTAATTTTATTTTGAATTAGAATTGCAATGATTACAACCATAGGGAGAAACTATGTGGTCCTTGCCAAAAGGGCGGCTGGAGTTTTAGAAAATCTATCGCTCTCCTTCTGAGGTTTGATTTTGCTTCTAGTATCCTTTTTGATAAACCTGCAAGTTGTAAATCTTCATCTTGTTAACTCGATATTAGTACGTTTATGTAAATTAATTTTTCTTGATGTATTCCTTTGTATGCATTCTTCAAATAGTCAATTTTTTTTATTTGGAAGTTACGACTCAGATATCTCTTCTTCGATTCCTCTTCTCCATGAATTCCATTGCCACGGCGTAGAGTTTTTCTTGGAAGTTGCTGATACTGGCTCGCTTTTTTGCGGTTATTTTGTTTTAATATTAATTTTTTTCCTTTAACTTAGGTATTAATTTGAATGGTTGTATTATTGTCTCTATCTGTGGGATATTTGATGATAGACTTTATTCTCGTGCAGTGTTATTGGATATAGTGAGTTTCAATATATTGTGGAAGATGGCCCAATAAAATCTAGATTTTCTTTTTCTGTGTTCATGGGAAACTACTTTGCAATACATAGACCTTACTGTTTGAGATTATTCTTTATTTCTATAATTTATGTCTCTTTTTTATATTGGATTATAATAAGCATACAATCAATATTGTATTTTTACTTAGTGTCACTGCTCTAAAATACTTAACTTTCTCATTGACTATAAAAGTGATGTTCAAAGGTTTTATAATTTATAATCAGTTTCTCATGTTATCATGCTACTAGTGTTTCCTTAGTTTTAGACCGGATACTTATATCTGTAATTGGAAGTTCATTATTTTCAGGTTCATCATCATACCTGCGCCCCAATTTGCTAAAATATTGTGTTGTTTTACAGGCAATCATTAAGTGATTTGAATTATGCACAGAGTTGGTAAGCGTATTTCTCTAGAAAAATTACATCAACCATGAATTGGATGGATTGTCTATGATCTACTTGAGCAAACAATGTGTTGTATTTACTTGTCGTTTTGGTGATGGAGTAAGCAAGCAGAAGGGAATTGAAATATGAAGATGAGGAAAAGGTGACTGTTATATCCACCATTTCATTGTGTTCATACTTGACTTTTTCTTTACGTTAGAATTTGGAGCATCCAAAATTTTGGATAGGATAGCTTTCGGCATTGTGAAAATCGTAGTTTTCCTTGGAGTTGAGTGAGAGGCTATATGCTATTGTGAATTTTTGACGTTGAGTAATTATGCCTTTTTTTGGTTAACATTTTCTCATTCTTTAGATATGACCTATTGTAGATGTTTTTGTGTATGTGAGAATAAATGTCAAATATTTTAAGGGAAGTCACAAAGATCTTCACAGATGTATTTTACATTACAAGTCTGATATCTCCTAATAGAAAACATGCAGCCATATTAAACTCTATCATGGCAAGTTTTGTTTATTTTTGCTCAAAGAGAAAATCTTACATTATTTAACTATTTTATTTTTGCTCAAAGAGAAAATCTTACATTATTTAACTATTTATTTTCTTATGACTTTTCAGGTTTTCATGAATATACCTTTCTAAAGAAGAAATACAAAGGGCCTCTACAAATTGCATATGCAGGAAAGATAAAAGGTTATTATAGCTTCACTCCAAATTCTTGGAACACTGGTTTCTTTTTTTGCTTTTGATTTTATTTTAGTCAAGTTTTGATTTCCATGTTTGCTTTTTGTTTCGACATTTCTTTTCCTTAAAGAAAAGAAGAAAAAAGTCTAAATTGGCGTTAAATCATCAAGTTGGACGAAGGTAAGTGCGTGACAGGAAAATTATTTGGAGTGGTTCTGTACCTTTTGGAGTAGTTCTTTATCTTGATGTTTGTCCAAAGCATCATTAGAGAAAGATTAAGAAACTTGGGTGTCACAATGCTAATTTTTCTTTTAAATAAATAAAAAGTTTATTTATATGAATAATTTGCATAGGAAGTGGCCATAAACCCGATCTCTCTAAGATATGTATCAAAATTAAGAGAGTATTATAATTTTCCATGAAAATTACATGTTCATATGTATGAAATGGCTGCAATTCTAATGCACGGTTATCAAAATTTTCCAAAACCTTCTGTATTGTTCATCACTCCAAACCCTTGAAGAATTCTTGTTTAGCAATGGTGTAAAAGAGTATTCTATTAAATTGCATGATTTTTATTTTGAAGTAAGCTATGGGATAATGTTGAATTATCCTTCTGGTTAGGGGGTATTGTTAATTCTACTACTTATTAATTATAATTTTAGTAATTTTGGGCATATAATTTAAATATAGCATAAGAGACTTTGTAGAGACTGTGTTACTAACAAATGATGTTTGACATATTGTGACGACCCGATCCGTCGTCTCATACATTCCCATCCCATTTTCCCCGTTTTATGATTCTTCATGATTCAATATATGTACTTGATGAGTGTGAGTTTATTAGGATCGAGTTTGGTAGAAAACGGGACAATTAGTCGCTTTAAGGAAGAACTAGTTTTGAAAAGTCAACGGATGTTGACTTAGGAGTTAGAGTGCTTGGAATTTAATTCCGATGATTCGGTTAGCTCCGGGTGATGATTTAAGGCTTAGGAGCGCAATCGGAAGTAATTTTAGAGGTCCGGTGAAGAAGTTAGCCTATTTTGGCGAAGTTGGTATTTTGGCGATTTTTGATTGATAGGTGAAATTTTGATCCGGGAGTCGGAATGGAATTCCGAGAGCTCCAGTAGCTTCATTAGATGATTTTGGACTTGTGTGCAAAATTTCAGTTAATTCGGAGGTGTTTAGATAGAGTTTTTGATTGAATGCAAGTTTTGTAAGTTTTAGTTTAACTTAAGCTTTGATTTGATAAAATTTGGTGATTTTGATGTTAAAGATAGTATTTTGATGGGTTAAGCAAGTTTGAATGGGGTACTAAAACATATCTGTACTTTTGGTTGAGGTCCCGGGGGCCTCGGGTGTGTTTCAGATGTCCAACGGGTCATTTTTGGAAGATTTTTGTTGTTTTTAGCATAAACATGTAATGATCCAAATGTCCATTTTTAGTTTAAGAGATCGAAATTTGATTTCGAGACTTCCGGAATTTTGATAATCAATTATAGGATTGATCTAGAAATTTTGATTTAATTTCATCAAGTTGCGATTAGGTTTTTGACGCGAAATATGAGTTAATTGTTTAACGAGTGAAATGAGTATCGCACAGGGTAAATGAGCTCCGAATTGAGTTTCGATTGAAGGGTTGTGTTTGTATTATTATTTGTGACTCATAGAAACAAGAATTGTCTAATTCCGAGTTCATATGATGGAGTTAGAGTCATTTTAGTGAAAAATAGTTGTGCTGCAATTTAAATTGGCTGCTGGTGTATTTTTTTTAGCAGTAGTGAACAGTAACCCGCACGTGAAAAATAACCGCACGAGTGAATAGTGACTACGAGCATGAATAGTACCGCCAAGGTGAACAGTAATTCCGAAAAATCTGGGCAGTGAATTTATATCCGATTTTGGGTCGTTTTTCCACCATTTTCGGTCATTTTGAGATCTTTTGGACAGGGATTGAAGGGAGTTTCAACTTAGATCAACTAGAGGTAAGTTTTATGAGTTAAATATATAATTTTATTGAAGAATCATTCTTGAAATCCATGAAAACATAGCCAAATTATAAGAAATTAGGGCTTGAGATTAAAATTCTAAAATGGTGATTTGAGGGGGCAAATGGACTCCGATTTTTGTGAATTTGATATTTATAGACTCGTGGTGAGATAAGGATCGTATTGATGTAAAACTTTCTGAGTTTCGAGACGTGGGCTCGGGGCTCAGGTTTTGCCAAATTCGTGAATTTTGATATTTTTGATTGTTTTCGATTGGGTATTGTCTCTTTAGTATAATGCAACATATTCGTTGTAATTTTGGACGGATTCGTCACACGAGGAAGCAAATTCGAAAGGCAAGGGCATCGCGGAGTAGACTTTTGGTCGTCTTGAGGTGTGTAATGATTTTAAATGATGTCCTGAGAATTTGAAACCCCGGATTGCACAACGTAGTGCTATGTTGAGGTGAGATACGCGTTATATGATGAGCGCAGGGTCATTTATTATTGGGGATTGTGACTTGGTCCATCCGGGTTGATATTTTATCGCATATTTGATAAAGACTTGTTGTTTTTCACCATAATTTGGGCTTATTGCCATATTTGGGCTTCGTGCCAATTATTTGAAGTCCTTTGTAAATTTTTATCACTATTTTCCTCACTAATTGAAATATTATTTGAACTCAGTCCAATTGAATTATACTATTTCATGAACTCGGCTACATTTATACTCAACTCGAGATTTAAATGATATTTATAATGTTGTTTGAGCTGAGCATCATTGTTTTACTGATGCCCAAGGGGCTTATGATTATTTTCTGGACTGATTCAGGCCGAGGGCCATATGTGAGGATATGTTGAGTGATGT
>MU691513.1:24894-63536 GCA_026770625.1 Nicotiana glauca
AGCTGAGCATCATTGTTTTACTGATGCCCAAGGGGCTTATGATTATTTTCTGGACTGATTCAGACCGAGGGCCATATGTGAGGTTATGTTGAGTGATGTGAGGGGGCTTTCAGGCCTCGAGTGTGATGTGTGAAGGCTTTAAGGCCTTATGATATAGCGTTTGGGTTGTAGGAGCCCGTCCGGAGTCTGTACACACCCCCAGTGAGCGCAGGGTACCCAGGTGAGTTAGGAGTGGGCCCGAGAAGCCGATGTTGTATTTTTGTGAGTTGGGAGTGAGCCCGAGAGGCTGATGTTGTGCATTGATGAGTTGGGAGTGAGCCCATGGGGCTGATATTGTGCTGAGGATTTGATATTAAGCTTGAGGGGCGAGTTTCTGATTATTCTTTACTTGTTGAAATTAATTTTCTTCACTGTTTTAAAAGAGAATTATCTGATACTCCACGGATTTATTGTATAATTGATTTTACTACTTGAAATAGCATTATTTGTGCCTTTATGGGATTTTATGCTTTCAGTCGTTATTTATTTTTGTTACTCACTGGGTCGGATTACTAATATTACTCGTGCACCATATGTGCAGATACAGGCAGAGCTAAGTTCGCTCTTGAGCGCTGATTCTTT
This sequence comes from Nicotiana glauca, assembly GCA_026770625.1. Classification (NCBI taxonomy): domain Eukaryota; kingdom Viridiplantae; phylum Streptophyta; class Magnoliopsida; order Solanales; family Solanaceae; genus Nicotiana; species Nicotiana glauca. Next base: position 25,516 of record MU691513.1, read on the forward strand.
CCAGACCAGGCGGTGACTAGGAGTAACGAGGTAGTTGTTGATGTCCGCAGCCCCATTTCCTCCCTTATCTTCTGTTATTTATGATATTTCCGGACTTGTAAGATATTAGTAAACTCTGTAGCAGCTCATGACTTATGACACCCCGATTTCGGGCTGAGTTGGGATGGTTTTCCTTGTTCTATCACGTTTAATTAGCATTTATGACTATGTTGTCTATGATTTAGGCTTATTCCTGATGACTAAATAATAAGAGATGTGTTGTTTTGTTGTTGCTGGCCTTATCCTCACGAGAGGCGCCATCACGATCGGGCTGGGATAACTGATCATGACAAGTTGGTATCAGAGCCTAGGTTACTAGGTCTCGCGAGTCATGAGCTGGTTTAGTAGAGTCTTGCGGATCAATATGGAGACGTCTGTATTTATCCTCGAGAGGCTGCAGAACCATTAGGAAAAACTTCATATTCTTGAAATTCTTGTCATGTGACTTTGTTGATCGAAAAACTAAATTCTGTTATTTTATTCTCTCGGAGATGGCGAGAACACGCGCTAACAGATAAGACGGACGACCAATATTGCCACCTACTGAGGCCACCAGAGGCCGTGGATGCGGTCGTGGTCGAGGAAGAGCCGCAGGGGCAGCACCTATTGACCTGCCAGTTGCCCCGGCTCAGGATCAGGCTCCAGCTGTAGAGACTCCAGCAGCACCTGCTCAGGAACCAGATGTGCCTATTGTGATTCCGGGTCTTCAGGAATCCTTGCCTCAAATTCTATTTGTTTGCACTGGCCTGGCTCAGATAGTTTCAGCCACTACTGCAGCAGCTACTTCGCAGGCCAGGGGAGGCAATCAGACCCCCGATGTTCGCACACCTGAGCCAGTAGTGCAGGGATTACAGACACCAGAGATACCACCAGTTCAGCAGGCTGCCCCAGTTCAGCCGGTTGCACCGGTTCAGGATGTTATGGTCCCAGTTATGCCAGACAATGAGCAGCGTCGTCTTGAGAGGTTCAGCAGATTTGTACCTCCTACTTTGAGTGGTTCTCAGGGCGAGGATGCCCAAGGTATTCTCGACAAGTGTCGACGTATGTTGCGGACAATAGGGATCTTGGAGACTAGCAAGGTATCATTTACTACTTTCCAATTCTCAGGAGCAACCTTCACTTGGTGGGAGGCATATGAGCGGCGTAGACCGGTAGGTGCAGTGTATTTGTCATGGCAGGAGTTCTCTACTATCTTTCTGGAGAAGTGGGTACCGCGGTCTCAGAGAGAGGAGATACGCATGTAGTTTGAGTATCTTCGTCAGGGGGATATGACCGTATCCCAGTATGAGGTGAGGTTCTCAGAGTTGGCTCGTTATGCTCCATGGATGGTTTCGACTGATCGGAAGAGGATTAGGAGGTTTGTGGACGGACTTAACTATCACATTCGTATTTTGATGGTTTGAGAGAGGATTCTGAGTCATACCTTTGAGGATGCAATGGATGTTCCTCGTGATATTGAGACGGATTGCCGTCTGGTGAGAAAGGAACGGGAGGCCAAGAGGCCTCGTGGATCAGCTAGTTACAGTGGTGCTTCGTCTAGGGGCCAGTTTCAACAGAGCAGAGGTCGTTTTTATAGGCCTCATCAGTCGGCTCGTCCCGAGTACCGCGGGACATCTTCAGGCCATGGTCATCAAGGGTTTCGGCAGGGCCAGTCATCACTTAGTGCCCTTCCAGCTCAGAGTTCTTCGCGTGCCCTATCTATTCAGGGTTCTTCCGCGCCGAGTGCACTAGCTAGTCACTCCGGTGCGAGGGGTACTTTTCAGTCCCATCCTCCAGCACCTAAGGGCTGTTATGAGTGCGGAGAGTTAGGACATATATGGAAGCAATATCCTTATCGTGCTGCTAGTTCATCACAGCAGAGGGATCAGTCCTCGTCTTCTGTACCAGTTTATTCACCACCCGCCCAGTCAGCTAGGGGTGAGGGTTAGGCAGCTAGAGGTCTCCCCAGAGGTGGAGGTCGATCGGGCAGTGGCCAGGCTTGATTTTATGCTATCCCAGATAGGACAGATGCTCTTGCATCAGAAGCTGTTATCACAGGTATTATCTCAGCCTGCCACACAGATTCCTCTGTCTTATTTGATCCTGGATCCACCTATTCTTATGTGCCTTCACATTTTGCCCGTCATTTGAGTATGCCCCGGGAGTCTCTTGCTTTACCCGTTCATATGTCTACCCTAGTAGGCTATACTGTTATTGTGGATGATGTGTATCGGTCGTGTGCTGTGATTATTGGGGGTCTAGAGACCCGATTTGATTTATTGTTGTTGAGCATGGTAGATTTTGATATTATTCTGGGCATGGATTGGCTATCTCCATGTCATGCTATTCTGGACTGTCATGCTAAGACATTTACTTTGGCTATTCTGGGTGTTCCGAGGATCGAGTGGCGTGGTATGACTGATTATGTCCCTAGCAGAGTAATTTCTTTCTTGAAAGCCCAGCGTATGGTTGGGAAGGGTTGTCTATCATATCTAGCTTTTGTGCGAGATGTTGGAGCGGAGACTCCTAGTAATGATTATGTCCCAGTTGTTAGGGATTTTCCTGATGTATTTTCTGCAGACCTGTCGGGCATGGCGCCGGACAGGGATATTGATTTTGGCATTGACTTGGTGTCGGGGACCCAGCCCATTTCTATTCTGCCATATCGTATGGCACCATCAGAGTTGAAAGAATTGAAGAAGCAGCTTCAAGAACCCCTAGATAAGGGGTTCATTCGGCCTAGTATATCACCTTGGGGTGCGCCAGTTCTGTTTGTGAAAAAGAAAGATGGCACGATGAGAATGTGCATTGACTACAGGCAGTTAAATAAGGTAACAGTGAAGAATAAATATCCTTTGCCTCGCATTGATGACTTATTTTATCAGCTCCGGGGAGCGATGGTCTTTTCTAAGATCGATCTCTGTTCGGGCTATCACCAGTTGAAGATCAGGGATTCAGATATTCCTAAGACTGCCTTCAGGACTAGATATGGTCACTATGAGTTTCTAGTCATGTCTTTTGGGCTGACCAATGCCCCAGCAGCGTTCATGCATTTAATGAACAATGTATTTCAGTCGTATCTGGATTCTTTTGTTATTGTATTCATTGAAAATATCCTGGTGTGCTCGCGTAGCTAGGAGGAGCACGCCCAGCATTTACGTGTAGTGTTGCAAATATTGAGAGAGGAGAAACTCTATGCAAAATTCTCCAAGTGTGAGTTTTGGCTAAGTTCTGTGGCATTTTTGGGACAAATAGTGTCCAGCGAGGGTATTCAGATTGATCCAAGGAAGATAGAAGCAGTGCAGAGTTGGTCTAGACCGTCCTCAGCCACAGAGATCCGGAGTTTTCTTGGGTTAGCAGGCTATTATCGCCGGTTTGTTCAGGGATTTTCATTCATTGCATCGCCTTTGACCAAGTTGACTCAGAAAGGTGCTCCATTTGTATGGTCCGGCGAGTGTGAGGAGAGGTTTTAGAAGCTCAAGACACTTTTGACCACAACTCTAGTGTTGGTTTTACCATCAGCTACAGGTTCATACACGGTATATTGTGATGCTTCGAAAGTTGGGATTGGTTGTGTGCTAATGCAGGAGGGTATAGTTATTTCTTATGCTTCTCGTCAGTTGAAGCCCTATGAGAAGAACTACCATGTTCACGACTTAGAATTGGCTGCTATAGTTCATGCTTTGAAGATTTGGAGGCATTATTTATATGGCGTATCTTGTGAGGTATTCACTGATTATCGCAGCCTTCAACATTTGTATAAACAGAAAGACCTTAATTTGAGACAGCGGAGGTGGCTTGAATTGCTAAATAATTATGATATTACTATTCTGTATCATCCGAAAAAGGCCAATGTGGTGGTCGGTGCTTTGAGCCGAAAGGCAGTCAGTATGGGGAGTTTGTCTTACATTCTAGTTGGGGAGAGGCCCCTTGCAGTAGATGTTCAGGCTTTGGCCAATCAATTGGTGCGGCTAGATATTTCGGAGCCTAGCTGAGTGTTGGAGAGCATGGTTTCTCGGTCTTCTTTATATGATAGCATCAGAGAGAGACAATATGATGATCCACATTTGCTTAATCTTAGAAATAAGGTCCAGCATGGTGATGCCAGAGAGGTGACCGTTGATGATGATGGTGTATTGAGGATGTGGGGCTGAATTTGTATGCCCAATGTGGACGGGCTTAGAGATTTGATTCTTGAGGAGGCCCACAGTTCGCGGTATTCCATCCATCCGGGTGCCGCGAAGATGTATCATGACTTGAGATAGCATTACTGGTAGAGGCGAATGAAGAAAGACATTGTGGGATTTGTGGCTCGGTGTCTCAACTGTCAGCAGGTGAAATATGAGCACTAGAGACCGACCGGTTTGCTTCGGCAGATGGTTATTCCTGAGTGGAAATGGGAGAGAGTTACTATGGATTTCGTGATTGGTCTTCCTCGGACTTCGAAGAAGTTCGATTCGATTTGGGTGATTGTGGATCGGCTGACCAAGTCCGCGCATTTCAATCCAGTGTGTACTACATATTCTTCATAGCGGCTGGCAGGGATCTTTATCCGTGAGATTGTCCGATTACATGGTATCCCTGTTTCTATTATTTCGAATAGAGGTAATCAGTTCACTTCTCAGTTTTGGAGGACTTTTCAACACTAGTTGGACACTCAGGTGGAGTTGAATTCAGCATTTCATCCTCAAACAGACGGACAGTCAGCGTACTATTTAGATATTGGAGGACATGTTGCGTGCTTGTGTGATTGATTTCGGAGGTTCTTGGGATGAATTTTTACCACTTGCAGAGTTTGCCTACAATAACATTTACCAATCCAGTATTCAGATGGCATCGTGTGAGGCCATATATGGGAGGCGGTGTAGATCTCCGGTCAGTTGGTTCGAGCCCGGCGAGGCTAGATTGTTGGGGACAGATTTGGTCCAAGATGCCTTAGAGAAAGGGAAGGTGATTCGGGAGAGACTTCACACAGTTCAATCACGTCAAAACAGTTATGCGGACCGGAAGGTTCGAGATGTATCTTACATGGTGGGTGAGAAGGTTTTGCTGAAGGTTTCTCCCGTGAAGGGTGTTATGAGATTTTTAAAGAAAGGGAAGCTAAACCCGCGATTTATTGGACCTTTTGAAATACTTAGGAGGATTGGAAAGGTGGCCTATATGCTTGCTTTTCCACCTAGTTTGTCGGGTGTTAATCCGGTATTCCATGTTTCTATGCTCCGGAAGTATGTTGGGGACCCGTCTCATGTTTTGGATTTTAGTACAGTACAGTTGGATGAAGATTTGACTTATGATGTGGAGCCAATGGCTATTTTGGGTCGACAGGTTCAGAAATTGAGATCAAAAGATATAGAATCAGTGAAAGTACAGTGGAGAGGTCGGCCCTTGGAGGAGGCTACTTGGGAGATTAAGCAGGATATGCGGAGCAGACACCCTCACCTATTTGAGATTACAGGTATGTTTCTTAAATTACTCGAGGACGAGCGTTTGTTTTTGTTGGGGAGGATGTGACGACCCGACCTGTCGTCTCATACATTCCCATCCTGTTTTCCACGTTTTATACTTCTTCATGATTCACTATATGTACTTGGTGAGTGTGAGTTGATTCGGATCGAGTTTGGTAGGAAACGGGACAATTAGTCTCTTTAAGGAAGAACTAGTTTGGAAAAGTCAACCGGATGTTGACTTGTGAGTTAGAGGGCTCAGAATTTAATTCTGATGATTCAGTTAGCTCCGGGTGATGATTTAAGGCTTAGGAGCGCAATCAGAAGTAATTTTGGAGGTCAGGTGAAGAAATTAGCCTATTTTGGCGAAGTTAGTATTTTGGCGATTTTCGGTTGATAGGTGAAATTTTGATCCGGGAGTTAAAATGGAATTACGAGAGTTCTAGTAGCTTCGTTAGGTGATTTTGGACTTGTGTGCAAAATTTTAGTTGATTCGGAAGTGTTTAGGTCAGGTTTTTCATTGAATGCAAGTTTTAGAAGTTTTAGTTTAACTTAAGCTTTGATTGGATGAAATTTGGTGATTTTGATGTTAACGATAGTATTTTGATGGTTCGAGCAAGTTTGAATGGGGTATTAAAACATATCTATACTTTTCGTTGAGGTCCCGGGGGGCCTCGGGTGCGTTTCGGATGCCCAACGGGTCATTTTTGGAAGATTTTTGTTGTTTTGAGCATAAACATGTAATGATCCAAAGGTCCATTTTTAGTTCAAGAGATCGAAATTTGATTTCAAGACTTTCGGAATTTTGATAATGAATTATAGGACTGATCTAAAAATTTTGGCTCAATTTCATCAAGTCACAATTGGGTTTTTGTCACGAAATGTGAGTTAATTGTTTAACGAGTAAAATGAGTATCGCACTGGGCAAAAGAGCTTCGAATTGAGTTTAGATTGAAGGGTTGTGTTCGTATTATTATTTGTGACTCATAGGAACATGAATTGTCTAATTCCGAGTTCGTATGATGGAGTTAGAGCCATTTTAGTGAAAAATGGCTGCGCTACAATTTAAATTGGCTGCTGGTGTATTTTGTTAGCTGTAGCGAATAGTAACCGTGCGTGAACACTGACCGCACGGGTGAACAGTGACCGCGCAGGTGAACACTACCGTGCGGATGAACAGTAATTCCGAAAAATCTAGGCAGTGAGTTTATATCCGATTTTGGGCCATTTTTCCACCATTTTCAGTCATTTTGAGAGCTTTTGGACGGGGATTGAAGGGAGTTTCAACTGAGATCGATTGGAGGTAAGTTTTATGAGTTAAATACATGATTTTATTGAAGAATCATCCTTGAAATCCATGAAAACATAGCCAAATTATAAGAAATTAGGGCTTGAGATTGAAATTCTAAAATGGTGATTTGAGGGGGAAAATGGACTCCGATTTTTGTGAATATGGTATGTATAGACTCGTGGAAAGATAAGGATCGTATTGATGTAAAACTTTTTGAGTTTTGAGATGTGAGCCCGGGGCTCGGGTTTTGCCAAATCCGTGAATTTTGATATTTTTTGATTGTTTTCGATTGGGTATTGTCTCTTTAGTATAATGCAACATATTCGTTGTAATTTTGGACAGATTCGTCACACGAGGAAGCAAATTCGAAAGGCAAGGGCATCGCGGAGTAGACTTTTGGCCATCTTGAGGTGAGTAATAATTTTAAATGATGTCCTGAGGGTTTGAAACCCCGGATTGCACAACGTAGTGCTATGTTGAGGTGAGACACACGTTATATGACAAGCGCGGGGTCATTTACTATTGGGGATTATGACTTGGTACATCCCCGTTGATATTTTATCGCGTATTTGATAAAGACTTGTTATTTTTCACCATAATTTGGGCTTATTGCCATATTTGGGCTTCGTGCCAATTATTTGAAACCCTTTGTAAATTTACATCACTATTTTCCTCACTAATTAAAATATTATTTGAATTCAGTCCAATTGAATTATACTATTTCATGAACTCAGCTACATTTATACTCAACTCGACATTTAAATGATATTTATAATGTTATTTGAGCTGAGCATCATTGTTTTACTGATGCCCAAGGGGCTTATGAATATTTTCTGGACTAATTCAGGCCGAGGGCCATATGTGAGATTATGTTGAGTGATGTGAGGGGGCTTTCAGGCCTCGAGTGTGATGTGTGAAGGCTTTAAGGCCTTATGATACAGGGCTTGGGCTGTAGGAGCCCCTCCGGAGTCTGTACACACCCCCAGTGAGCGCAGGGTACTCAGGTGAGTTGGGAGTGGGCCCGCGAGGCCGATGTTGTGTTTTTGTGAGTTGGGAGTGAGCCCGAGAGGCTGATGTTGTGTGTTGGTGTGTTGAGAGTGAGCCCGTGGGGCTGATACTGTGCTAAGGATTTGATATTAAGCCCGAGGGAAGAGTTTCTGATTATTCTTTACTTGTTGAATTAATTGTCTTCACTGTTTTAAAAGAGAATTATCTGATACTCCATGGATTTATTGTATAATTGATTTTACTGCTTGAAATAGATTTATTTTTGCCTTTATGGGATTTTATGCTTTCAGTCGTTATTTATTTTTATTACTCACTGGGTCAGAGTATTCACATTACTCCCTGCACCATGTGTGCAGATACAGGCAGAGCTAAGTTCGCTCTTGAGCGCTGATTCTTTCCAGACTAGGCGGTGACTAGGAGTAACGAGGTAGTGGTTGACATCCGCAGCCCCGTTTCCTCCCTTGTCTTCTGTTATTTCTAATTTTCCGGAATTGTAAGATATTAGTAAACTATGTAGTAGCTTATGTGACTTGTGACACCCCAATTTCGGTCTGAGTTGGGATGGTTTTCCTTGTTCTATCACGTTTATTTAGCATTTATGACTATATTGTCTATGATTTAGGCTTATTCCTGCTGAGTAATTAATAAGAGATGTGCAGTTTTGTTGTTGGCTGGCCTTGTCCTCACGAGAAACGCCATCACGATCGGTTTGGGATTTTGGGTCGTGAAATACATGTAGATGCAGAAGGAGCAATTTATATAATAGAGAATGTGGAGATATGATCAGATAGTTTATCTATCACGTTTAGACATCAGATTTGATAATTTCTAAATGTTAGTTCTTTAGTTTTTTTCCACAATGTTACTTCTAAGTTGTGCTCGAATACTACGAGTTTCATTTTCCACATTAGCTAACTCTTTTATCTTCCTTTTTTCATCCTTTGTTTTTTCTTAGATAAAATATTTTGGTTCTATTCCAATACTACAACTTGATTTAGGGAGCTTCAACTTAAGAATAATTTATCTTATTAGAAAATGCACTTCAATATCTTCACCATGATGAATTTGGTACCCTAGAATTCATAATATATTCAAATGTGTAGACTCATGATGTTTTATACATTACATTCCATCTTTTGACATGTTTATTATATTTTTTTAGGTCATATGTTCGAAAATTTCGCATGTGAAATATTTCAATGTGATGAAGAGTTGCCGAAACTATTTGATGATATTATTTGATATGATTAACTATATCAGTTCAATCACTATAAGTTTATTTTAAAAGTTGTGACATTAATATTTTGGATTAATACTTCCTTTGGATTATTTAGATTCAATGAGGTATATTTTGTTTTACGAATTAATAGTAATGTGTTTTATAGCATTTGTCTAACTTTGTTTCCACCAAGAGGCACTCTTTTATATTAGTGATAGTTAGTTGAATTCACTTTCCATTAAATGACTCTAAAAGGTCAAAATAAGATTTTTACAGGAAGGATATAATAACCAATCTAATTGTCACAAAAACTTTGTCGTTAAAATAATCTACTTTTAGCAGCAATTTAATTAAATTTATCGGCTACAAAAATAGACACCAAAAGAGCATAACTAATTTGTTATGGATTTAATGTATTGGCCAAAATTATTGCCGCAAATAATTGTCGGTAAAACTAATGATCTTTAGCGGCTACAAATTATACCTTTTACCAGCTTTTGTGAGAATGGCCGTCAAAGGCTTTGCCGACCCCCACATTGCCGGCTAAATGCCATTGGCCGGTAAAGGATATAGCGGCTATTGTGCCGCTAAAGGCATTTTTTATTGCCGTTAAAGCCCCATTTTATGGTAGTGAGGAAAGGAGTTTTGATGTTTAAAGTAAATTGGTATTGTCTTGAGCGTCACCTGAGATCGGTATTTTGTAAAAAAGGCTTTGCATCCTGGTTAGGGATTCTTGATCACTTTTCAGCGTTAGAACGGCTGGTGGTTTGTGGGAGTGTGTCCCACCAGAAGATTGTATAAATGTGGCACGTAGTCACTTGATTGATTAAAGATTCAAACCAACTATAAAGAATTGTGATGATATCATTAAATTGAGAATACATGCCTGGAGGGCACCCAGTTACTGAGTTGTGGACTATGGATGGGTACTCCGGTTATGACGATCTTTCTTGTGTATTATGAGAAGAGGGAGATTATTATGGACTTTAGAAAGGTTATTAGCCTAGTCAAATCAACCAGAGTCGACTTGAGGTCGATGGATGGGTTCAAATGTGAATATAAACCCTATATCAGGCCAAACGTGTTCATTTCAATAATGCGCTCCTTATGTAGGAGTAGTCAGTGTATTATTTCATTGGCAGGTATTTCATGAAGTGATACATTGCGTCGTGCGAGTTATGAGACGGATTGAGAAATTGCCTATGTGTTGAGGATCCACGTAGAAGTGATGTTTTATGAGCAAGATTGCTCTTGAGATTCAGTTTGTATATCGCACCTCAGTTGTGCTTGAGTTTGTAGCTTATGAAGCTATATGTTCCCTCAGAGATGTTATTATGCACTTAGTGTGCTTGTGACTGATATTCGGTATATTATTGAAATGATCAGTCTAGCTCGGTGTGTATCTCCTTATGCGAGTTTTATGGGTGGATCGTGTGGCACGCCGCTATGGTTATGTTGTTCGGATCGGGCTGCACGCCGCAACAGTCTGAAGCTGAGTACGATTCCCCATATCTAGTCTATGTGTTTTGCTTCCTATTTTTATGAGGGAAGTTTATATTAGTTGTGTGCCCGCGTCGCATGTATGATTCGCGAGCGGGGTGTTTGTTTAATTAAGTCGACCGTGTCGCATGCATGATCTGCGAGCGGTGCAGTTGAATTTCCTTCTCGAAGTTTGCTTTCTTCTATATAACGTTCGATATGGTAGCCTGTTGGCACATTATGGCATCTCATGGGACTTTTGATAATGTCTGGGGTAGCTTGTTGCCTGGCCAGTTGAATCAGATAGGACGAGGTCCCTTGAACTAGGCTTTTGTGTAATCTAGCTGAATGAGGTATGTTATGGAGATAGGACCATTATTGGGTTCATAAAGAGGTGAAGGTATTTATCAGGAGTATAGACCTAATGAATTGTCGACCCGGCAGTTGATTATAAACTTTTGCACATCCCTTCCGTCATGGCGGTATGGTATAGGTTGGAGCAAGACCTGTATATGTCATGAGGTGCAATTGGGGAATCAGATTGGTAGGATTTAGACTAAGTTGATCAGAAAAAGGTTATTACAGTCCGGTGAGTAAAGTGATGCTAGGAATAAATTCAGCAAAGTTATGCAGATAAGTTTGAGTACAGCGTGTGGTGATTGATATGGTGGCCTTATGGTGGAAAAAGGTCAGACATGAAATTTTGGATGTTGGAATTGGGCTTTAGGGCGTATTTGCTTGAATAAAAGACAATACCTTCAGAATTGATCGAGCTAATGTGCTCAACTGAGTAGTGGTAGTACGGGAAGGTGCAGGAGGTGTCAAATAGTGATTTCAAACTACTTCACTGTAGATCTCAGCACGTTCGAGGACGAACGTATGTTTAAGTGGGAGAAAATATAACGACCCGACCAGTCATTTTGAGCCCTAGTGTGTCGTTTGGCAGTCTGAGGCCATGAGCAGCTTCATTTCAGGTATGATTACTTGTACGCGTGGGAATTAAGTTCTGGGAAGTTCAGAGTTGATTTGGAAAGAGAGTTCTTATTTCAGAAGCTTAAAGTTGAAAGAATGAACTAAGATTGGATTTTTGAGTAAACGAAATCAGGATCTGAAGGTTCCAGCAGGTTCATATGGTGATTTCAGACTTGGGCGTATGTCCGGATTGGGTTTTGGATAACCCGGGAACGTCTTGGCGCATATTTATGGAAGTTAGCATTTTAGAAGAAATTTCATAAGTTTGGCTTGAAGCGTATTTCAGTGTTATCGATGTTCGTATTTTATTTCGAGATTGTGAATAGCTCCGTATGGTGATTCTGGAATTGGGAGCGTGGTCGGAAGTGAATTCGGAGGTCCATAGGTCATTTTGGAGTCATTTGGCTAGAGATAGAAATTTGAAGGTTTTGAGAAGTTTGACAGGAAGTTGACTTTTTGATATCGGGGTCGAAATCCAATTCCAAAAGCTGGAGTAGGTCCGTAATTTCAAATAGGACTTGTGTGAAATATTTGAGGTCAGTCAGACATGATTTGATGGGTTTAAACATCGAAAGTAGAAGTTTGACATTTTGAAGTTCATAAAGTTTAAATCGGGGTCTAATTCATGGTTTTAGCGTTGTTTGATATGATTTGAGGCCTCGATCAAGTCTGTAATGTGTTTGGGACTGGTTAGTATGATTGGTTGGGGTCCCGGGGGCCTTGGGTGGATTTCGAATGGTTAACGGATCGAATTTGGAATATGGAAGAGGCTGAAGGATCTGGTTGCTGGTATTTTCGCTTCTGTGGTGGGCTAGCCGCATGTAACGACTCGGCCGGTCGTTTTTAGAACTTATGCCCCGACCCCCCTATTAACTGTTTCCCCTAAGTTTATTTATGTTATTTTTGGTTTGCCGGGACGTTCGGTGTTGAGTTTTGGAGAGTTTTGGGACACATAGTCCCTAAATGAGAGCTTAAGTGTTGAAAAATGGTCAGTAGTCGGAACAGTGTGAAGATGGCCTCAAAATGGAAATCCGATAGGTGATTTCGAGGTTGGGAGCTTGTTCGGAATAAATTTGGAAGTACTTAGCTAAATTAGGCTTGAATTGGCGAAGTTAGTATTTTGGCGATTTCCGGTTGATAGGTGCGATTTTGATCTGAGGTCCGGAATGGAATTTCGAGAGTTGCTGTAGCTTCGCTAGGTGATTTGGGATATGCGTGCAAAATTTCATGGCATTCAAATGTGTTTTGGTTTGGTTTTTGATCGAATGCGTGTTTTGGATATTTTAAAAGAACTTAGGCTTGAATTCAATGTAATTGGATGATTTATAGTTAGTCGAGGTGTTTTGATGATTGGAGCAAGTTTGGATGATATTTTAAGATGTGTTGGTATTTTTGGTTGAGGGCCCAGGGGCCTCGGGTGTGTTACGAATGCTTAACGGGGCATTTCCGTGTTGAAAAATGGTGCAGCAGCAGAAGTTCTGGTATTTTCGCTTATACGGCTTGGGAACCGCAGAAGTAGAGCCGTAGAAGCGGCTTTGAAGCCGCATAAGCCGAGTTGCAGAAGCGACTTGGGCACCGCAGAAGCAGAATATTTTCCGCGGAAGCGGAATCACAGAAGCGATTTTTATTCCGCAAAAGCGGAAGTTCGACCCTAAGCAAAAACCGCAGAAGTGGCTTATTTTTTCGCAGAAGCGGAACCGCTTAAGCGGTTACTAGACCGCAGGAGTGAAAATGGACCTTGGCAGAATATTAAGTACTGGAAATGAGACTTTGTTCCCATTTCCCATTTTTAGCAATTTGGAGCTCGGATAGGGCGATTTTTTGACAGATTTTCATAGAGAACAACAGGGTAAGTGTTCTTAACTCAACTTTAGTTGTATAACTTGAATCTATTATGAGTTTTGGCGTTTAATCTGAGAATTTTGTTTGAAAAGTGTAGAAAACCCTCCTACCTAGAACCACTGATTTGAGGGTCGAAATGATATGGGAATTGGATAATTTTTGTATGATTAGACTCGTGGAGAGATAAAGAACCCGATGATGTCAAAAAATTCTGAGTTTCGAGACGTGGGGACCGGGGGCATTTTGGTCATTTTACATAATTTCCCCGTACTAGCTAAGAATTTAATTGTAGAATCAATTACTTGAATTATTATTTACAATATGCAATTTAATTGAATAGATTTGAGCCATTTGGAGTCGGATACTCGTGGCAAGAGTTTGGTTTCAGGTTGACTTGCACTAGTTCGAGGTAAGTGACTTATCTAACCTTGTGTGCGGGACTTTGTCCCTTAGGATATAATATTTGGTAATTGGATGGCTTTTACGTGAGGTGACAAGCGCGTACCTGAGCTAATTGTTGAAAACCCGAATTTTTACTTATAATACTTGAACTAAGTTTCTTCCGTGTTTGCTTTATTCTACTTGCTATTATAGCCTATGCTAGTATAGAAAAGCATGATTAGTTGATCCAAATTGCCTATTTGCTTAATTCTCCTTAATCGTAATTACATGAAGCATGTTAGGCCAGAATTATTTGTTGCCTTGTATTGTTGCACTTCAATTTCTGAATATTTCTCTGAATTTGGTTGCGTATTTACATTGGGACTACGGATGTGGGATTCCGGTAGCTCTCCCCCTTGTGTTTTTACTTTGGGACTGCGGGTTCGATTCCCGATAGATCCCCCTGCACATTTATTTTGGGACTACGGGTTAGATTCCCGGTAGATCCCCCTGCACATTGATCGTTGGACTACGAGACGGTATCCCGGGAGATCCTTCAGATATATTCATACGGTGGACTACGGGACGGTATCCTGGGAGCTCCTCGTATAGATTGATAAAAATGGAATACAGGACGGTATCTTGGAAGATCCTCATTATTGGCATTGATATAGAGTTGTTTACTCTGTGTTATCTTATTTTCTGCGTGCTAATTGTTGTTTGTGTAATCCGATTTATTTCGTAGTTAATCCGATTTATTTCATAGTTGTATATCATTATTTTCGCTTATTTCATACTGTTGATAGCCTTATTATTATATTTAATCTCAGTAGGGCCCTGACCTTTCTCGTCACTACCCAACCAAGGTTAGGCTTTGCACTTACTGAGTACCGCTGTGGTGTACTCATGCCCCTTCTGCGCATGTTTTTCATGTGCAGTTCCAGGTACCTACACCCAGGCGTACTATCCTCACGGAAGAGAGATCTAGCAGAAACTTTGAGGTATATCTGCCACGTCGACAGACCAGAAGTCTCTATCTTATTTCAGCTTTAGTATATGACTTTCCTTTCTTTTGGTTGTGTAGACATTCTGAAGTTAGAGCAGTGTATTTTCTTTCTATTAGCCTGTGCTTCCTGTGAGTTTCTGGGTTTTGGGTGTTGTTTCTTCTAGATTATGTGGTATGGGTTGTATTACGCCAGGTGGCACTTATACACAGTTTTCTCTTGACAGTAAGATTTTCAGTTGTTTGCTTCGCAAGTTAGTTTATTTTTTAGCAATTTAGTTTATTTACTGCAAGTTAATTTGTTTTTCCGCAAGTTGTGTAAATTCTGCATGTTTAGGCTTACCTAATCGTAGAGACTAGATGTCATCACAACATGTTCACAGAGGGCGAACTGGGGTCGTGAAAAGATGGTATTAGAGCTCTAGGTTCATAGGAATCACAAAACACAGGCCGGTTTATTAGAGTCTCATTGATCGGTACAGAGACGTTTGTGCTTATCTACGAAAGGTTATGTAACCGTTAGTAAAATTCCACTTCATTTGATTCCTTGTCGTGCGATATTTTTGGCACCAATTCTAAATTATCTATCATCTATTCTCTCACGTATGGTGAGGACACGTGCTATCCGAGATGATCATACACCCGCGCCCTTTACCGTAGCAGTCAGAGGCCGGGGAGGGGGTAGAGGCCGTGGATGCGCACGTGGTGCAGCCAGAGCACCTGTGTGAGTTGCCGCTAAGGTACTACCAATAGATCCAGTTGGAGTTCAGACACCGGTCATGCCTACAGTCACTACTACTACTCCAGCTATTCAGGAAACTTTGGCATATTTTATGAGAATGTACACCACGTTGGCTCTAGCAGGGTTGCTTCCCCTTGTTGTAGCCAAATCCCAAGCCGGGGAAGGAGCATAGACTCCCACTGCCCGCACTCCTGAGCAGCGAGTTCTTGTTGAGCAGACCCCAGAGATCATTCTTGTACAGCCTGCAGTCCTAGTTCAGCCTGAGAGTGGGACAGCTGCTTCTGAGGATGAGCAGCGAAGACTTGAGAGGTTCAAGAAGTATGATCCTCCGGTTTTCAGAGGTCTAGCATCAGATGATGCCTTGTGATTTCTAGAAGAGTGTCATTGTATTCTTCGTACTATGAGTATAGCAGAGTCCAGCGGGGTTTCCTTTACTGTCTTCCAGCTTCGGGGAGCTGCATATGATTGGTGGCGCATTTATGAGATAGACAGTCCAGACAAGGCTGCTTCACTGATCTGGACATAGTTCTCAAACATGTTTATGAGAGAATTTGTCCCTCAGAGTCTCAGGGATACATGGCGTGCGGAGTTTGAACATTTGCGCTAGGGTACTATGACCATTTCAGAATATGCTATTCGTTATACCAGATTGGCCAGGCATGCACCGTCATTGGTTGCTATTGTTCGCGAGAACGTTTGTCGGTTTATTGAGGTTCTTATTCCACCCATCAGATCTAGCATGGCTCGAGAGTTGGAGATGGACATTCCTTACCAGCAGTTAGTGAGCATTGCTAGGAGGATCGAGGGTATGCTCGCCACAGAGCGAGGGGAGAGAGAGGCCAAGACGTCTCGAGAGTTGGGCCACTACTCTGGTGCCCGTACTGCAACAACAAGTCATTATGGTAGGGGTTATGTGGGTCGCCCCATTCATTCTGCTCTTCCAGCAGCCAGCAGCACTCCAATTCCGCCTATGCCACATGAGCCTTATTATGCACCTCCAGTTTCTAGCGTGCCTCCTGCACGGGGTACTTCCAGAGGTCAGTCCAGCAAATCTGGCCCCAGCTAGTCACAGCCACCACGTCCTCCCAGAGCTTGTTTTGAGTGTGGTGATACACGCCACATGGTTAGAGACTGCCCTAGACTTGGTAGGGGTACATCTTCACAGACTGCTCAGCCACAGCATGCCCCTCAAAATTCTCAGGCCATAATTCCAGCTCTAGCTGTTACCCCACCTACCCAGCCAGCTAGGGGCGGAGGCCGGGGAGATAGAGGTCACCCTCGAGGGGGAGGCCAGGCCAGATATTATGCTATTCCTGCCCGTACCGAGGCTATTTCCTCTGAATTTGTTATTATAGGTATTATACTGGTCAGTCATAGAGAGGCATCGGTTCTATTCGATCCCGGCTCTACTTATTTATATGTGTCTTCTTATTTTGCTCAACATCTGGGTATGCCCCGAGATTCTTTGAGCTCTCCTATTTATATTTCTACTCCTGTGGGAGATTCTCTTGTTATAGACCGTGTTTATCGGTCATGTTTGGTTATTATTCATTGTTTTGAGACCAGAGCAGACTTATTATTACTCGACATAGTAGATTTTAATATTATCTTGGGCATGGGCCGGTTGTCGCCCCATTATGCTATTCTTGATTGTCACGCTAAGACCGTGACGCTGGCTATGCCGGGTATTCCGCATGTTGATTGGAGTGGTACTTTAGATCACACTCTCAGCAGAGTTATCTCCTTTCTTAAAGCTCATCATATGGTTGAGAAGGGGTATTCTACTTACTTAGCTTATGTGAGAGATGTCAGTGTTGATACCCCTTCTATTGATATAGTTCCAGTGGTACGGGATTCTCCCGATGTGTTCCCAGCTGATCTTCCGGGCATGCCGTCTGACAGGGATATTAATTTTGGCATTGATTTGTTCCCGGGCACTCAGCCCATTTCTATTCCTCCATATCGTATGGCTCCTCCTGAATTGAAGGAGTTGGAGGATCAGTTACAGGAATTGCTTGATAAGGATTTTATTCGACCCAGTGTTTCAGCTTGGGGTGCTCCTATCTTGTTTGTGAAGAAAAAGGCCGATTCTATGCTTAAGTGTATTGATTATTGCTTATTGAATAAGGCTACAGTGAAGAACCGTTATCCTTTGTCTCATATTGATGATCTATTTGACCAGATTCAGGGTGCACATGCATTTTTTAAGATTGATTTGTGCTCAGGTTACCATCAGTTAAAGATTCGGGAGTCAAATATCCTGAAGAATGCTTTTAGGACTCAGTATGGTCATTACGAGTTTCTTGTTATGTCATTTGGGCTGACCAATGGCCCAACAGATTTTATGCATTTGATGCACAGTTTGTTTAGGCCATATCTCAACTCATTCGTGGTTGTTTTCATAGATGATATTCTTTTATACTCTCGGTGTCAAGAAGATCACGAGAAGAACCTGAGAATAGTGCTTCAGACCCTGAGAGAGAAGAAGTTATATGCAAAGTTTACAAAATGTGAGTTCTGATTGGATTATGTGGAATTCTTAGGCCATATGGTATCGAGTGAGGGCATTCGGGTGGATCCAAAGAAGATAGAGGCAGTGCAGAGTTGGCCTAGACCCTCCTCAGCCATAGATTTTCGCAGTTTCCTTGGCTTGGCGGGTTACTACCGTCGTTTTATGGAAGGGTTTTCATCGATTGCAGCCCCTATGACTAGATTGACCCAGAAGGGTGTTCCATTTTAGTGGACAGAGGAGTGTGAGGCGAGCTTTGAGAAGCTCAAGATAGCTTTGACTACGACCACAATATTGATATTGCCTACTGGTTCGGGGTCTTATACGATATATTGAGATGCCTCACGGGTTGGCCTTAGAGCGGTGTTAATGCAGTTCGGTAGGGTGATTTCCTATACGTCCAAACAGTTGAAGATACATGAAAAGAATTACCCTGTCCACGACCTTGAGTTAGTTGTTATTGTTCACGCCTTGAAAATCTGGCACCATTATTTGTACAGCATGCCATGTGAGATTTATACTGACCATCGGAATTTGCAGCACCTATTCAAGCAGAAGGATCTAAATTTGCATCAGAGAAAGTGGTTGGAGTTGCTGAAAGATTATGATATTACTATTTTGTATCACCGGGGCAAGACCAATGTGGTAGCTGATGCCTTGAGTCGCCGGGCAGAGAGTTTGGTGAGTTTAGCATATTTACCAGCTTCAGAGAGGCCTATGGCGATAGATATAAAGGCCTTAGCCATCCAGTTCGTGAGATTGGATCTTTCAGAGCCTAGTTGGGTCCTGGCTTGTGTTTTTTCTCGGTCTTCCTTATTCGACCGTATCAGGGAGCGGCAATATGATGATCCTCATTTACTTGTCCTTAAGCACACGGTTCAGCATGGCGATGCCATAGATGTGACCATTGGAGATGACGGAGTATTGAGCATGCAGGGTCAAATTTGTGTGCCCAATGTTGATGTGCTTCAAGAAATGATTCTAGCAGAGGCCCATAGATCGCAGTATTCCATCCATCCTAGTGTCGCAAAGATGTATCAGGATTTGAGGCAGCACTACTGGCGGAGGCGGATGAAGAAGGATATATTTGAATATGTAGCCAAATGCCTCAACTGTCAGCAAGTGAAGTATGAGCATCAGAGGCCAGGTGGGTTGCTTTAGTATATAAAGATTCCGGAGTGGAAATGGGAGTGCATCACTATGGACTTTGTATCTGGACTTTCGCGAACCTTGAAGAAGTTTGATGCCATTTGGGTTATTGTGGATCAACTGACCAAGTCTGCTCATTTTTTTCCTATGTGTACTTCTTATTCATCGGAGTAGTTGGCGGAGATTTATATCTGAGAGATTGTCCGTCCGCATGGTATCCTAGTTTCTATTATTTCAGACAGGGGTACTCAGTTCATATCACGGTTCTGGAGGGCTGTTCAGCAGGAGTTGGGTACTTGGGTGACGATGAGCATAACATTTCACCCCCAAACGAATGGACAGTCCGAACGCTCTATTAAAATTCTGGAGGATATGCTTCGTGTGTGTGTGATTGAGTTTGGAGGATCTTGGGATCAGTTCTTGCCATTGGCTAAGTTTTCTTACAACAACAGTTATCAGTCCTGCATTCAGATGGCACCGTATGAGGCTCTATATGGTAGAAGGTGCAGGTCTCCGGTGGGTTGGTTTGAAATAGGTGAAGCTAGACAGTTGGGCACATATTTAGTTCAGGATGCATTGGAGAAGGTTAAGGTGATTCAGGATAGACTCCGTACAGCACTGTCCAGACAGAAAAGTTACGCGGACATGAAGGTTCGTGATGTCTCATATATGGTTGGAGAGCGAGTTTTGCTTCGGGTTTCACCTATGAAGGGCGTTATGAGATTTGGGAAGAAGGGAAAGTTGAGTCTGAGGTTCATTGGCCCTTTTGAGATATTGAAGCGTGTTGGGGAAGTTGCGTATGAGCTTGCCCTACCTCCCAGCTTGGCAGGAGTTCATCCGGTATTTCATGTTTCGATGCTCTGGAGATATCACGGCGACCCGTTGCACGTGTTGGATTTCAGCTCATTCCAGTTGGACAAGGATTTATCTTATGTTGAGGAGCCAGTGGCTATGTTGGATAGACAGGTCAGAAAGTTGAGGTCAAAGAACTTTGCTTCAGTAAAGGTTCAATGGCGGGGTCAGCTGGCCGAGAGTTGAACGGAATTTCGAGAGTTGTTGTAGCTTCTCTAGGTGATTTGGGATATGCGTGCAAAATTTCAAGGCATTCATATGTGTTTTGGATTGGTTCTTGATCGAATGCGTGTTTTTGAAGTTATAAAAGAACTTAGGCTTGAATTCGACGTAATTGGATGATTTAGTATTAGTCGAGGTATTTTGATGATTGGATCAAGTTTGGATGATGTTTTAAGACGTGTTGGTATTTTTGGTTGAGGGCCCAGGGGCCTCGCGTGTGTTTCGGATGCTTAACGGGGCATTTCCGTGTTGAAAAATGTTGTAGCAGCAGAAGTTCTAGTATTTTCGCTTCTGCGGCTTGGGAACAGCAGAAGAGGAGTCGCAGAAGCGGCTTTGAAGCCGTATAAGCGGAGTCACAGAAGCGACCTGGGCACCGCAGAAGCGGAAGCTGGGCTTCCCTCCAATTTTTCGCAGAAGCAGAATATATTCTGCGGAAGCGGAATCGCAGAAGCGATTTTTGTTCAGCAAAAGCGGAAGTTCGACCCTCAGCAAAAGCCGCAGAAGCGGCTTAGTTTTCCGCAAAAGCGGAACCGCTTAAGTGGTTACTAGACCGCAGAAGCGAAAATGGTCCTGGGCAGAATGTTAAGTACTGAAAATGGGACTTCATTCCCATTTCCCATTTTTAGCAATTTGGAGCTCGGATAGGGCGAGTTTTGCACAGATTTTCATACAGAACAACGGGGTAAGTGTTCTTAACTTAATTTTGGTTGTATAACTTGAATCTATTACGAGTTTTGGCGTTTAATCTGAGAATTTTGTTGGAAAAGTGTAGAAAACCCTCTAGAACCACTGATTTGAGGGTCGAAATGATCTAGGAATTGGATAATTTTGGAATGGTTAGACTCGTGACGAGATAAAAAACCTGATGATGTAAAAAAACTTCCGAGTTCCGAGACGTGGAGCCTGGGAGGCATTTTGGTCATTTTATATAATTTCCCCGTATTAGCTTAGAATTTAATTATAGAATCAATTACTTGAATTATTATATACAATATACAATTTCATTGAATAGATTTGAGCCATTTGGAGTCGGATACTCGTGGCAAGAGTTTGGTTTCAGGTTGACTTGCACTAGTTCGAGGTAAGTGACTTGTCTAACCTTGTGTGGGGGACTTTGTCCCTTAGGATATAATATTTGGTAATTGGATGCCTTGTACGTGAGGTGACGAGCGCGTACCTGAGCTAATTGTTGAAAACCTAAATTTTTACTTATAATACTTGAACTGAGTTTCTTCTGTATTTGCTTTATTCTACTTTCTATTATGGCCTGTGCTAGTATAGAAAAGCATGATTAGTTGATCCAAATATCCTATTTGCTTAATTCGCCTTAATCGTAATTACGTGAAGCATGTTAGGCCAGAATTATTTGTTTCCTTGTATTGTTGCACTTCAATTTCTGAATATTTCTCTGAATTTGGTTGCGTATTTACATTGGGACTACGGAAGTGGGATTCCGGTAGATCCCGCCTTGTTTGTTTACTTTGGGACTGGGGGTTCGATTGCTGTTAGATGCCCCTGCACATTTATTTTGGGACTACGGGTTAGATTCCCGGTAGATCCCCATGCACATTGATAGTTGGACTACGGGACGGTATCCTGGGAGATCCTTCAGATATATTCATATGCTGGACTACGGGACAGTATCCCGGGAGCTCCTCGTATAGATTGATAAAAATGGAATACAGGACGGTATCCTAGGAGATCCTCATTATTGGCATTGATATTGAGTTGTTTACTCTGTGTTATCTTATTTTCTGCGTGCTAATTGTTGTTTGTGTAATCCGATTTATTTCGTAGTTAATCCAATTTATTTCATAGTTGTATATCATTATTTCTGCTTATGTCATACTGTTGATATCCTTATTATTATATTTAATCTCAGTAGGGCCCTGACCTTCCTCGTCACTACCCAACCGAGGTTAGGCTTGGCACTTACTGAGTACCGTTGTGGTGTACTCATGTCCCTTCTACGCATGTTCTTCATGTGCAGTTCCAGGTACCTCCACCCAGGCATACTATCCTCGCGAAGGAGAGATCTAGCAGAGACTTTGAGGTATATCTGTCACGTCCACAGACCAGAAGTCTCTATCCTATTCCATCTTTAGTATATGACTTTCCTTTATTTTTGTTATATAGACATTCTGGAGTTAGAGCAGTGTATTTTCTTTCTATTAGCCTGTGTTTCCTGTGAGTTTCCGGGTTTTGGGTGTTATTTCTTCTGGATTACGTGATATGGGTTGTATTATGCCAAGTGGCACTTATACATAGTTTTCTCTTGACAGTAAGATTTTCAGTTGTTTGCTTCCGCAAGTTAGTTTATTTTTTTGCAAGTTAGTTTATTTACTGCAAGTTAATTTGTTTTTCCGCAAGTTGTGTAAATTCTGCATTTTTAGGGGTACCTAGTCGTAGAGACTAGGTGCCATCATGATATGTTCACACAGGGCGAACTGGGGTCGTGACACCGCAGAAGCGAAAAGGGAGCCGCAGAAGCGGATTTAGCTAAGAAGAGAAGGGACCGCAGATGCGGTCATGTTTTCGCAGATGCAGGACCGCACCTGCGGTAGAGTGGTCGCAGATGTGGAATGAGGGGTAGCTGGAGCGGACCGCAGATGATGTCAAGGTTCCACAGAAGCGGGATTGCATCTATAGAGGTAATATCACAAAAGAGAAAAGAGCAACCTTGGGTGGACCGTAGAAGCGGCGGGCCATCCGCAAAAATAGAACCTCGGAAGTGGTGGGCCACCCGTAAAAGCAAAAATTGGGCTGGAGCCCAGTGTACGCAGAAGAGGCGTTTTGTCTGCAAAAGCGGAACCGTGGAAGCGGAAATTGCTGAGGCAGTGAGGGTGTTTTAAAAAATCGGATTTTTGCCATTTCTCTCATATTTTTCATGGCTAGGGCAATTTTTGGGGAGCTTCAAGGGAAGGTTTTCTTCATCAATGATAAGGTAAGTTATCCCCACCTATTTTGAGTTAAATACATCAATTATGTATGGATTTAAGCATGAATTGTGTAGAAAACTTGGGGTATTGAGGGAAAACCTAGAAAATTATTGTTCTTGGAATTTGACCACAATTTTGGTTATGAAAATTAGAGAAAATCATACATTTGAGTTCGTGAGTTTATGGGGAAAAAGTTTGTCTTCGAAAAATTTCAGAATCCGGGCACGTGGGCCCGAGGGCATTTTTGTTAACTTTTCGATCGGAGCTAGAAATTGCTATAAATTAGATTGTAATGAATAATTGAGCACATATTAATGGATTTGCGTAACCATTGGCTAGTTTTGGAGCGTGGTCCATCAAGTAGAGCCTTCGAAAGGGCGTTGAATGTCGGTTATGGATCTTCGGAGCGAGGTGAGTCTCCTTTCTAACCTTGTAAGAGGGAGTTGTCCCCATAGATGAAATAATTGATTATGTGCTCCTATTTGTGGGGGCTACGTATGCACGAGGTAACGAGAGTCTGTGCATAGCTACTATTATGCTATTGTCCGGGTAGTTATAACCCAAAAGCATGTTATACTTGAACTATTTATGAACCCATCGATAGCTTGAATTCCTTACATCACATTGAATTAGTAAGTGAATTACTAAAAGGATTAAAATTCATTTCTTAAAAAATTGTTAAAGGAGAATTGGTTTTATTTGGATAATTATTCCCTGATAAAAGGTTCTAATTGGCTATTTGAGCATGTATATTATGTGTACCTACGTCGCATGGATGATTCGCGAGCAGGGTGATTGTGCATCTTATGTGTATCTGCATCGCATGGATGATTTGCGAGTAAGGTGATTGTTTATTTTATGTCGACTGCGTCACATGGATGATTCGCGAGCGGGGTAATAGATGCATCTATGGTTCGTTCGACCCTTGGCAGTGCACAGTTTACATTTTTGTTGGATCGGGCCATCACCTCAGTGTGATTTGCGCATGTTATTTGTCATTTGAGAATTTTAAATGTTGAAATTGCCTTTCATGGCTTAATATAAATTGATAAGATAATAGAAAGTAAACTTAAAAATCCCTTAATATTTGTTAAAGGTATTTACTGTTTTTCCGCCTTGCTAGATAGAACTGCTATAAAATAATCCATGATTTCCTCACATTTTTATTATACTATCATTGGACCTCTAGTAAGTGTCGAAGTTGACCATCTCGTCTCTTCCTCATCGAGATTAGACGGGATACTCATTGAGTACACATTGTTTACGTACTCATACTACACTTCTGTGCATTTTTGTTGCACAGGTATACGTACCTCTAGCAGCCTACTGGGCGTAGCAACGCGGATGATTCTGGGACTAGGAGAGTTGCATTACTCGAGGCGACCCGCAGCTAGTGTAGTCCCTTTCGGTATATTGTATTTATTTCATGTCCACTGTATTTTAGATGGATGTTGTATTTTATTTCCCTATCGGTAGATGCTCATGCACTTGTGACACCGGGTTCTGGGAAGATTTTGAATTATTCAGTATTAAGTCCTTTATTGACTTTACGTTCATTTTTTAAAAAATCTTTATTGTTTAATATTCAACGTATAAGAAAAATGATTTTCGCAAATACTAAAATTGGAATTTGATTATGCATTCTTGGTTTGCTTGCCTGACAGCGGTGTTCGGCGCTACCACGACCCTTAGTGGATTTCGGGTCGTGATAGTTTATAGAGAATTACTTTTTATGGACTAGTCATGGAGAGATCGATTGTAGCCATGAGATATTTCATAACATGGTTGTGGGTGAAAGTAGTAGGTCGGTGGAGAATACAAATCGTGATTCTAGAATTCATGATATGGTTGCGGATGCTTTTGTGATGCACTTTGGGGGTGAACCCAATGAAAATGTTGAACAAACTCCTAATGATGATGCAAAACGTTTTTACGAAGCTTTAGAGGAAGCTAGTCGTCCACTACGTAACGGAAATTTGCACTCTGAGTTATCTGTTGTAGTTAGATTACTAAGTATGAAATCTGATTGGAATATTTCTCAAGGAGCCATGGACTCCTTCATTGACCTTATGTGTGAACTAGTTGGCCCTAATATCGATTTACCTAGTGATTTCTACAAGGCAAAGAGATTATTTTCTAAGTTAGGACATTCGTCAATGAGAATTGATTGTTGTGAAGATGGTTGCATGCTATATTATAAACATGATGCAGGTTTGGACAGTTGTAAATTTTGCGAAAAGCCTTGTTTCAAAAGGCTTTCCAGTGGGAATATGGTCGCTATCAAGTCGATGCATTATTTATCTCTTATACGTAGGTTAAATAGGTTATATACGTCGATGAGTTCTGCTCCTCATATGAGATGACACTTTGAAAATAAAAGACCACATGGTGTTATGTATCATCCTTCAGATGGAGAAGCTTGGAAGCACTTTGATATGACATATCTAGATTTTGCTAGTGAACCAAGGAATGTTCGATTAGGTCTGTGTGCAGATGGCTTCACGCCTTTTTCTGTATCTTCCACACCATATTCATGTTGGCCTGTCTTTCTTACACCTTATAATCTACCACCCGAGTTGTGCATAACTAGTCTATATATATTCTTAAATTGTATTATCCCCGGTCCACGTAATTCGAAAATTTTAATTGATGTATATTTAAAACCTTTGATTGATAAGCTAAAACAATTGTGGTACGATGGTGTTGAAACATATGACATATCAACCAAGCAGAATTTCATTTTGCGTGCTAATTTAATATGGACAATTAATGATTTTCCTGCGTATGGAATGTTGTCTGGGTGGATGACTGTTGGGAAGCTAGCTTGTCCTTACTGCATGGAAAATAGTAAAACGTTCACTTTGAAATATGGCCGAAATCAATCATGGTTTGATTGTCATCGTCAATTCTTACCTCCTGATCATGAGTTTAGAAGGATGAAAAATGCATCCAAAAAGAATAAAATGGAATATGATTTCCCACCTCCGATACTTTCAGGTGAGAAATTTGGGAGAGGGTCCAGAACTTCAGTAAAGTTACTGAAGCTCCACCTTATAGATTCCCCGGATACGGTGTTACTCATAATTGGACAAAATAGAGTATATTTTGGGAGTTGCCTTATTGGAAGGATAATATTCTCCGTCACCACCTTGATGTCATGCATATTGAGAAGGACTATTTTGACAATTTATTCAGCACAATGATGGATGTTAAAGGTAAGACAAAGGATAACCCGAAGGCTAGAATGGACTTACAAGAATATTGCAGGTGGCCTGAATTATACTTGCAGACAGCAAACAATGGTAAGGTGTTCAAGCCCAAAGCAAGTTACACATTCACTTTGGAGGAAAGACGGCAAATTTGTGATTGGGTAACGAAATTGATGATGCCTAAGGGTTATGCGCCGAATTTTGGGAAAAAGGTTGATATGGAGGTAGGCAAGTTGAGCCATTTGAAAATTCATGACTGTCATGTTTTCATGGAGACCTTAGTGCCTATTGCATTTTCTGAATTGCCTGAAAGAATCTGGAAACCCATCACAGAGATTAGTTTGTTTTTCAAAGACTTGTGTTCTTCCACATTAAGGGAAGAAAACATATTCCAGATGGATCAGAACATTCATGTAACTTCTACAAAGATGGAAAAGATATTTCCATGTGGGTTTTTTGATGTGATGGAACACCTTCCAATCCACCTTGTACACGAGGCATGACTTGGAGGGCATGTTCAATGCAGATAGATGTATCCCTTTGAGAGGTAATATTTTAGGTGTGATGTAATTTTCTATTTTAATTTAAACAAATTTTCTTGGCTAACCTGAAATTATGTAGGAAAATTGGCAAATGCAAACAATTTGTTAAGCAGAGAAATAGGATTGAAGGATCTATATGTGAAGCTTATCTTGCGAAGGAAACTGCCCATTTTTGTTCTTATTATTTTGAGAGTAATGTGCCATGAGCTAGAATAGGCCCAACAGGCTCACTGTCGACTTTAGGAATGATCCATTATACCCGCCTATGTCTATATTCAATCAACCAGGCCGATGTTCTAAGGATGTTAGAAAGAGAAGTTTTTGTGTGATATGGAGTACAAGTCAGCTACACTTCACGTGTTGCTAAATTGTCCCGAAGTTGTACCATATCTCAAGTAAGTATTGATTTAGTAGTTATCAAAATCTAAAAATTACTGTGATTACATCTCAATGCAACTACTAAAATATTTGATGTGTCACAGTCAGTTTATGGGTCAATTTGGCCATGATGTTGTATATACGAGATTTAATACTTGGTTCAAACAATTTGTAAGTTTCTCCTTAAAATATTATAACACTATGTAGGTAAACAATGCTTGGAAGTTATGCTAACTCATGAATTTATTTAACGATTTGTAGGTAAATGATTCAAATAATGGTGTAAATCAATTTTTGAAAGATGTATCTTGGGGACCTGGGGTTGAGGTCACAACCATGTCTAAGTACGTTGTGAATGGTTATAAGTTTCATTCAGAGAATTGCTCTAAAAATAAAAATAGCAACAACAGTGGGGTGTGGGTTCAAGGTAGTGATGGCAACCAAAATGGAGATATTGATTATTATGGTGTGCTTAAAGAAATAATAGAACTAGAATATTCAGGTTGGCCAAATAAGAAATTGATACTCTTTAGATGCAAGTGGTTTGACCCACATCCAACAAGAGGTACAAGAGTACACACAATCAATACAAAATAATTGAGGTTAACCATACGAGGGAGTATGATCGCTATGATCATTTCATAATTGCACATAATATTAGGCAAGTATATTATGATCCTTATCCATTGCGGTGGAATAAGTTTGATTGGTGGATTGTAATAAAAACTAAGCATGTGGATAGGGTAGAAGTCGAGAATGTGTTAGATGTTATATATCAAAACGATATCTCCAGTGTTCACCAAATAGTGGACGAAGTTTTAGAAAATGATTTGGAACATTCTGAACACATATTGGAAGAACTTGATATAGATAAAGTAAGAAATATAGAAAACGAGGAAGAGGAATCAACTGATGAAGCTCAAACTAGTGAGGAAGAAGAATTCTCGGATGAGGAACTATTCGTCGATCAGCTTTAAAAAGCTGGTTTCTTTAATAACTCTCATTTATAGCTAGTTTCTTTATATGTTTCAATCTAAATATGTATTATATTATGCAAATGACAGGCAAGGGTCGAGGTAACAGTGATCCTACTGGTTCTCAGGATCGAGAAAAGGCTAGGAAACAAAAGAGGAGTATAGAAGATACTACTCAATCCCTTCCTGCCTCTTCACATATACTGTTTTACTAAGATATTAATGTGTTTTTCTAATTAAATTACAGGTTCATACCTAGTAATATTACTACAAGGATCATCACCAAAGCAACCAGAAAGCTTTATGATGGTCCTTATGCGACTTGAAGTGAATTCCCTTTCGCTCTCAAGCAGGCAATCTTCAATCAATTTAAGGTATAAATGTTCTTTTAAGCAGTATAATTATTTATATTTATGATATTTTAATCTAAATATATATTATAGAATATAGCTTAGCTTATAGATATCGAATTTAGCTTATATATAACGAATATAACTTTTATATGTATTCGATAAAAGCTTAGTGCGTTAATACATAATTAATAAAAAGTTAAGCGCATTAATACTTAGTTTTTATTAGCTAATGCACTAATACATATTGCACAGTGTGTGTGTGTGTGTGTATATATATTAGCTAATGCACTAATATACTATATTATAAGCAGTTAATGCACTTAACTTTTGAATAATTATAAGCTAATAAAAGCTAAGTATAATATATCGAATATAACTTTTATGATATTTCCATCTAAATATGATATTTCTATATAATACTTGACTTTTGAAATATAGAGAAAGTGTGTATGGGAACACTGCTATAGCGCGGAAGTGGCTGCAAATTTCCTTTTAAAAGCTCGAAAGCGGTTGTCCTATTGTTTCTCCAAAGATAGGCGGTTGAACAAGAAGTCTGGCTGGTTGCTTCGGGATTTATGGGATGATTTGCAAAGGCAATGGCTTACAGCAGAGTTCTTACAGAAGAGCGAAAACGGAAAGAAAGCCCGGGCATCTGAGAAGGGAGGATCCTTGCACACTGGAGGTGCAATCAGCCTAGGGACGATAAAATGAAGAATGGTACATAATTGCTTAATTTATTTTAATTTTCAAAGTATATGTATTCTGTTTATTAACTAAAATTATGAGTTTTTAGGAAAAAAAGTTTGGGCGTTCGATGAACCAAGATGAGCTCTTCAAAGAGACTCATATTGTAAAGAAGAAGAAAGAGACGGACCAAAAAAGGTGGGTCGAGGGCCGAGCCTCGACTGTACATGTAAGTTTTCACTTTTTATTAAGAATTTTGATTTACTTTTATATAAATTTTGAAATAGTAATTCAATATAATTTTTCTTATAGAGTCGCTTCACAGCTGAAGTGGAGCAATTCATACGCAGTCAGCCACCTAATGAGTCGGGCGCGCTAATCTAACTATCGGACAAGGATGCTGAGAGAATGTGGACGCAGGCTGCTGGCGATCATAAATGGGAGAAGGTATACGGGCTTCCTAATAAGAAATTCCATCGCTATAAGTGTGGAATGCAAGGAATATGGACTTCCTCCCAAGCCGAGCAACTTGATGGGGAGAGCCTCTCCTCTATGCAGGAGACTATACAAAAGCTCACATCCGAGCTAGAAGCCGCCAAGGAGAGAGAAAGGCTTAGAGATATGCAGCACAAAGGGCATGCAAGAGCAGATCAAATCTCTCCTAACCTCTGGCAGTTTTCCGATTCCTCAGTCTCGTGAGTCATCGCCAGAGGCTCGCATTCCCCGTGCTCGTTCCTCCCGTCCTCCTCATGCTCATTCTTCCCATCCTCCACAAATAGCCGATTTTGGATACCGTCATGGTGAAGAAAGTTCATCAAACAGTGATGATAATGATGTACAGAACAATATTTGAACTTATTAGTTTATACTAGACAAATACAATCGGTTTTCGAATAATTTTGTAATAACAGTTAACTTATTAGTTTGGTTAGCTTAAAGTATAAAGTTCTATTGAACTTAAAGTATAAATTTCTATTGAACTTTATACTTTGTTCGTTATAATGTTGTTATTGTGTTGTTTTTGTTGTTGTTGTTGCTTTTTAATTGTTGTTGTTGCTTTTTAGTTGTTGTTGTTGTTTGTTGTTGTTGTTGTTGTTGGCATAAAGTGTCTATTTAGGAATTTTGGTAAGCTGGCAGGTGGTGTAGCTGCCAAAACAGGCAGTTCCTGCCAGTAATATACCAAAAAAAGCGACAACTTTGGTCGTTTTTCTATTAAAAAAATAATTTTCTGGGAAATAGCGATCAAGGTTGGTTGCTATATACCCAGATTTCACAAAAAGCGACCAACTTTGGTCGCTATTTCCCAGAAAATTAATAATTTCTGGAAATATAGCCATCAAAGTTGTTCGCTTATTACTAAAAAAAATTAATTCATGAAGTTAGCGACCAACATTGGTCGAATATTTTAAAAATAAATTAAAAATATTTATAGTATAGCGACCAACTTTGGTCGCTATTTTCCAGATTTTAAAATATAATATTTTTCTTTATAAACCAAAATTGGTCGCTATTTTATGATTAATAATAAATAAATAAGACGTAATTTATATAAGGAGCCAACTTTGGTCGCAAAAATTATAATATTAAAATATTGTAGCGACAAAAGTTGGTCGCTATTTTCTTTACCCGTAAAATTTTGGTCCCTTTACCTGGGAGATCAAAGTTGGTCGCTAATTAGCGACCAACTTTGGTCCTTAAAGTAAAGGGACTAGCTTAATATAAATCAAGCATGTTTGGTCGCTTTTTGGCCAATAAGCGACCAACTTTGATCGCTTTACGTTGTCGTTTTTTTCGTATTTCTAGTAGTGAATTCTTGAAGCACTTGTTAACATTGGTTGTTTGGTTGAAGTTAGACGAGTTTCCAACTCTAATAATATCTCACCCTCGTAATGATCATGTACAGGTTAGACTCAGATGAAATTAATGAAGCAGCAGCTGAGGGAGATGTGGAAAAGACGAACAAAGATTCAGATTTGTAGAGTGAATCGTCATAATGCTATGTGATTTTATGTTCAAATTTAACCTGTCTGAATTCCTTTTTACCTTTCTTAACCAGTAGTATTACTTTAATTGGAGTACCATTTTGTATATGAGTGCTCATATTTAAATTTTAACGGTGGCAAAGAGGCAGGTCGGGTCAGATATTAGACGAGTTGAAAATGGGTAATGAAAAAATGGATAAATTATCCGACCCCACCAATATTTAATATGAATAAAAAATGGGTTAACCGGCGGATAATAAAATATGGGTAATCATATTATTCATTGCTTCTTGAATATGATTACTTTTGGGAAAAGTCCTAGTCTCCCAAACTTGAGAAACTCCCAATTTGAGGTTTTACAAATATAAAAGTTAAAACCCATTGGTTATCCATTTTCTAAATTTATCCATATTTGATTCGTTTTTATAAAGTTCGTTATCCAACCCATTTTTAGCGGCTAATATGAGTGGTTAACTGTTTTCTTTTAACTATTTTGCCGCCACTAATTTTAAGGTTGTTGAAGGAGGAGCTCGAAGTGATATGAATGCTCATATTTGCAGTGTGGTTGTTTAAAGTTGGACACTATCATTAAAAAATCCGAGGCCATAAGACCCCAAGCGGGCAGACTCGA
Organism: Nicotiana glauca; assembly: GCA_026770625.1. Taxonomy (NCBI): domain Eukaryota; kingdom Viridiplantae; phylum Streptophyta; class Magnoliopsida; order Solanales; family Solanaceae; genus Nicotiana; species Nicotiana glauca. The sequence continues at coordinate 57,339 of MU691513.1, forward strand.
TCTCGTAAGACCTACAAAAGGCATCAACAATATCTATAAGACCTCGAGCAAGGCATGAACCATACTTGTACTAAGTATCTAAAAACTATAAGACCTCAAAGGCATGAAATTTTTGTAAGACCTTACTAAAGGTATAAACCCGATCTCAAAGTTAAGGCTATATATCGAACTTGTAAGACATACCCTCGATATAGACGCCAAAACTACTTCACTCGGGATCAAAATGACTCCGACCAAGCACAAATTACTACGGTCATAAGATCGTACCAGCGAAACTAACGCGATTCGAGGACGCCTCACCGTCGCTACAAAATCACAGGCCTTCAATTACTCAGAATCTACTTTGAAAAGAACCGGTTAAATAGCTACCCTCGACATAGGCAAAAGAGCTTCGACCATGTCAACTCCAAATCACAGACTTCGAGATACTCAGCCTTCGAGCCAAACCTCCCGAGGTGCTCGATCATCGCCATATCACGATTCGTAATCGAGGTTTTTTTTGAACCGTCGAAGAGTCAGGCAAAAATTATTTACAAAAAGGTCCTTAACGAGGGAAAACCAAAGCCTATAAAAGGTCGCTTCGACCCAAGGCGTAAGAGCCATTGTCGCCAACCCACATAAAAGTTCGCTTCGACCTAAGGCATAAGAGCCATTGTCGCTAGCCCACACAAATCAAAAAAGTTTAGGGTCAAATGAGCTCAAGTCAAATCTAGATTCGGAGACTGAACCCAAAACAGTTAACTAAAATGCATAGGAGGAAAAGCGTAAGAGCCATTGTCGCCAGTCCACATAAAAGGTCGTACTGACCCAACGTGTAAAAGCCTAAGGGTCAGCTTTAAATTCAAAACTTGAGGGTCGAATGAGCTTGAGTCAAAATCCAATTTGGAGATCGAACCCAAAACAGTTAACTAAATTTGCCCAAGAGCAAAAGCGTAAGAGCCTTTGTCGCCAGTTTATACTAAAAGGTCACATCGAAAAAGCGCGTAAAAGCTCATGGACCAGCCTAATGAGCCCCAGGGTTGTACCGTGGATCTAAGGATTCATCTCAACTCAAAGATCAGTTCAACTAACTAAAATCAAGGCGAAAGAAAGAAAAAACACACGCTCCATCCACAAACGTGCTTTGAAAACGCTGTATACATAATCAAAAGAAAAATCTATGTACCCCCAGGGGGTCTATGGCCCATCGGCATCATATTCGCTATCGTCGATGCTGGACAGAAGTAATCGAGCATCATGCTCGTCTTCCCTCGCTCTCGCCAACTCTTTCCAGAGGACAAATCCCTGAGCACGGATATCCTAAAGAACTTTCCTCCAAGACTTACAACGAGCATATTCTTTGATTATGTCTTCGCAGTCGAGGGCCCTTCTCAACTCAACTTGAGTATCAATAACGTCCTTCCAATAAACCACCATCTTCTAATCAGCCTTAGTTCGGCTCATAACGGCTTCAACCGGGAATTAACAATCTCAGCCTTGACCTTCGAAAGCTCGGACTCGAGCTTTGTAATCATATCTATTTGACCCGAAGTATTTTCACGAGCTAAGTGAAGTTAAGCCTCAAAGGCGGGAACCTTTTCCAGAGCACCCTTTTCCGCCAAAGCCTGAGCGTCCGCCTAGGCTTTTAATTCATCATACTCGCACTTGGCTCGGCCAACTTCGTTCTGAAGGCGCTCTATGTCCTCCATCTTCTTATGCAAATGAAATAACCAAAACATTAGCCTCAAGAGCTATAAGGAAGAACACACTCTCGGTCAGAACAAAAAACTGCTTACTCCTTCAAATAGCTCTCATAGTTCAAGCTCCAACTCGCTTCATACTGTAAGTATGCCAGCTCATTTTCCCTTTCTTTGCAAAGGCGCCAAAGAGATTTCTCCTCATCCAAAGTTTTTCGAAGCCTGCCCTTATGGCAAAGCAGCTCGATTTTAAGCTTATCAAAAGCCTGCAAAGGAGACCACGATAAGGAAGGGAGGGCACGAAACTCAGAAAACCTATGCCAAAACTCACCGCATAGTGAAGACGATGGGCTTCCTCGAAGGACGAGCACACATCCTTTAGCCTGGCTCCCTCAGCTCTAAAAAAGTTAGCACCTATCACGCCCCAAATTTGAGGGACATGACCTGCGCTCGACCGGGTATCCCCAGTCAAGCGGACCTGGGTGCCTTTCCTATCCCACGTGTTACCCCCATATTTTCATTACTTAATAACCAAGTGAAATAGCCATTCATAATTGAAAACACCTTTTTTTACAAAACATACACAACCTACATAGTTCTCAGCGTGGTTTACATCTTACACCGCCCAATATAAAAAATACAAATTTACATAAGTTCGCAACCCACATTTACTATCTACGGAGCCTCTAAGGATACAAAAGGGTGATACAATACTTGCCGGTAATAAGGCTCCGGCTATACCTTACACAAAAAAAAACCAAAACAAGACTCCAAAATAAAAAGCGGCATGAGCCACGCAAGGACCCAAGAGGAAAGGGGCTCACCAATACATCTGACGGAAAATGAAGGGGAGCTACGATCGGTGTACTGGAGTACCTGATATGGATCCACCTACAATCATGACACGAATGTAGCGCCCCCGGCAAAAGGGACGTCAGTACATTTGAATGGTACTGGTATGTATGAACAAACCTTGCCCTAAGTTAACTCAAACCATACACAAGTTGTAGGCAATAATAGAATCAATAATCGAATACACAGTTAAGGAAAAATCAAGCCAAACAAGTTTACAAACTCTCCTGTTTCCCCTTCAACATTTTCACATCAATGATTTCACAAGTTGCTCATATTTTGTTTCAATAGTGATTTCGATCACTTTCCACCCTTATTACCTCGTCCACCCTTATTACCTCAGCCACCCTTATCACCACAACCCACACCTTATTACTTCGTGTTGGGGTGCGCAACCCGATCCCACCGTACAGTTACAATTCACAAACAACACAACAACAATCAACAATTCACAAAGATCAATATCAACACTTCTTAAGAACAACCACAACAATTTACAAGTTTCCATAACCATCAATACCATTTTCCTTCATTTTCAACAATTCATATGCAATTTAAGTCACCACAATAATTTCCCATAACAAGCCAAATATGTTATTACTACGGTTGTTGTAATTGCATCATTTATGATTTTCCTTCCATCATTTGTTTCTCAACTCTTACCACATAACACTTTCACAATCACGCATTTAGTTCATTGTCAATTACTTGCACCATTAAACCATAAACACTCAATAAAACCAATCAAACACCCAACAAACCAACCACAAGAATTTTACAAACAATCCACGTAGATACCACACACCAAATATTCGTGCACCAAACAAGGTGATTTTACAAAGGTCAAAGTTACCCATACATACCTCAAAGAGCTTTTCCTTAAGTTACTACAACATTCTGAAAATTCTAGCAACTTCAATCAATTTTGAGACATAGCAAAATTGAGCAAAAATTATAAATATATTCATAACTCTAGCTCATTTGAGCATTTTATCTAATACTAGATGAGCATCTTGATTTCAAATCCCCTTTTCAAGATTTCCTTCATTCCCTAACCCAATCTTACTTATTTAAGTTAAAAAATCTTCCCATAAACCTAAGTTGTACATGCATGTATACACAATACTAATACACCCAAGAATCATACCTCAATAACCCATCTTATACACCAAACTCAAAATTAAAACCTAGGGTATAGAATCTTACCTCTTAGATGAAGATCTTGTGATTGGGTTCTTTGATTCTTGAAGATTGATGCAAGGTTTGAATGATTTAAATGTTGGTTTACTCCTTATCTCTCTAAAATACTCTCACTTCTCTCTAAAATCAGTAGGAAATGACCCCAAATGAACCCCAAAGGCTATATATCAAAATGTGGTTGGTTTATGAAAATTAGAAAATTACCCCTTCGATGTCAACTATGCGACAGCAAAACGCACCGCACAATGGGTATGCAGGCCGCAAATGCATCGCAGAATCACTGTCCAAAAATTGGCTACACTGACCCACTCTGCCGTCAGATTTGCGATTGCATATCAAAAATGCGGACTGCATTGTGGTTCTACTATCGCAGATTTGACACAAGATCACGTTTTTTCTAGCCTTTGGTAATTGGATCATAAATTTGTGTAGGAATGTCCAAATGACGAATGGTTTGAAGCATTGGAAACTAGACCCGAAGACCGTTCATTTGATAGGTTATACATCAACCAAACCCTTATAGATATTTAGATATACTCGTTTAAAATATGGACTAGTGCAAGATCATTGGGAATTTTAGCCTATTATGGACTCTTCCAATTTTTTTCTTAGACTTAGGCTTTTCCTTGGACCCCAAATTACTTACCATGAGACTTATACACATATCTACCAAATACAACTGATGTACACCTTGTTTATACCACATAAAATATTATAATTAGCCTACGTGGAACCACAAAATCCTAGGTTACTTAGCAAAATTTTTCGGGGCCTTACATTCTCCCCCCCCTCCCCCCAGGATCATTCGTCCTCGAATGAGGAGTTGAATCTTCCCCAAACACTTTAGCATCAGACATCTCTTTTCTAATCTACCTCAACTCCCTAAATTTTGACTAACTCCAAAATTCTTCAGAAATTTCGGCAGAGTCTCCTTTGTAACTAGGCTTATCCACCTATCAGAGAACTACCAAATTCATCTCAACAACACATCCACAACTATACATAACACCACAATGTATAATCTACAATCTTAATCTCAGTATTACAAGCACTACATTATCATAAGGATACTAGAACATAGACTGCACAGTTTTAGATCAAAACACCTATATGGTACATTCCAAGTCAAAACTAACTGGTATTCAAACAAGCGAAAATATTTTCCTTCCACGACACTTTCAGCTTTCCAAATGACATTATCGACTTACAAGCATTGTCATGATACATTCTCAGAAATAATATTAACTCTCAAACATATATAACAAGGATGACATATAATCATCTTGCATGAGATAACTATCCATTGACTTTACCTTTTAATAACTTCCACTGTACAATTTACATTCCACCAGATATTGCAATTCATGTTAACAACAACAACCCACAATTCCATAACATGGCATCATACCATCAAGAATGTCATTTTATAGTAACCAAACAATCATGCGTTCATAATAGTCCTTACCAGCCATTAATGTAATCACAAAGGAGTTCATCAACAAGAATATAATTTCATTTCAATCAACAATCCATCTGAAGTCAAGCCACAATGATTCTTGCTAGTAGTGCATCATATAGGATATTACCATGATCATATAGTTCAATCAAATCAATTCATACCCCTTTTGAAACCTAATGTGTAATACACTTATGCTACCTTTATTATCAACTCACTAACATTTTCAGGGGAAAATATGGAGAATATCCTGCTCGCCCTCCAAACTCTAAATCTCTAGGCGAACGCTCACACTAAACCCTTGATGACCTTCAATAATTACTATAATGTGTGCTTTCATAAACTGGCCATAAAATTACCTACCCAATATATATATGATCACACTGTGAAGCTTCATCTTTGACTTGTCTGAACTTACAATACCCAATGGATCTAATATAGTGAGGAAAAACAGAGTTCAAGATCAGGCTGGAGTTATTCAGGAATTCATTAATGTGCCGAGCAGAGCATTTCATGAGGTTATATGCTAAGAGACACAAAAGGTTACTACTAACAATACTGATGTGGTTAATTATTGTGAGGACATCAATTGTTAGACAAATAAGTCCTGGGGGTAACTCGTACATTGGCAATAGGAACCATTAAGGAGAAATACTTAAGTACATGAACCACTCATTTTCTAGAGTGTAAGGAAAATCCGTCAATCAAGAATAAGAATACTCTGACACCTTGAATGTGATATGGGTTTCAAAATACATGAAGTTGAACTACACTCTTAACATTACTTGACACATAGAATCTATGCCACAAGCCCATGAGGATGAAAAGAAGTCGAATGCTTATGAGATTATCATATTTCAGACAGCTTAGCCCTTTCTGATAATTGATCATATATGAGGGAACTAAAAATATGACCACTTGTCTTCCAAATCCACATGCCCATGATACGTGCAAAAATCTGAAGTCATCTAATCTCAACCTTTCACGAGTGAAACCCCATAGCTAGGACATCTT
>MU691519.1:0-27886 GCA_026770625.1 Nicotiana glauca
TCGATTCGGGATTCAAAACCGGTGACTTGGGACACCATAAATCTCCCAAGTGGCGACTCTGAATCTTAAATAAAACGAATCCCATTTCCATTGTCCTTAAATTGAAAAATTTTCTTTTTTTTATACCCTTTCCCCGGGGTGTAGTAAAGCTCGGAAAAAGGAGGTGTGACAGCTCTGGCGACTCCGCTGGGGAAAAGAACCCAGAACTTCGGTTCAGGGTTCAAGAGTTCGAGCTCAGTTAAATTGTTGTATTTGGTTTTATTTAGTTTTGATACATGTTCCATGCCTTACGTGCTAAATGTTTTTGCCGCTTTAATATTTGTTGAATTGTATATAAATTGTCGCGAATCCCTCCCTCTTTCTGAGTCTTCTACATCATGGAGAAGGGTNAGTTGCAAAGCCGGGCGAGCTTCTGTATCCCCCTCGACCCGAGTTGTCCGCTCGGGTAAACCAGGTCTAGACCAATAAATTTAGGATTTAAACCTAGAAGAACAATAAACTCATGCCAGATCCTTAGTAGGACGTTTATTTGCATCACGTGCATTTTCACTTAGGGGACTCAACACAGGGGTTGGGTCCGTCTAGGACAGGTGACCCGAATTAAAATGACCATCTTGATGCATATTACGTGCTACTTGCATTTATTTGATCGGCTTCGCATGTTGACCGGTTTATATACAATGAGTGAAAAAAAAATGTAAAAATAGCAGTGTTAGTACTAAGGGAGGTAACCATTTATTGTGAAAAACCCAATGCCCAAATAGTACCGAAATGCTGCCGGATTTTTGAAAAAAAATGGAAAAAGAGAAAATATTTTAAAAAAATGGAAAGTAATTTATTGGTCAAAAATAGTTTTGATTTTGGCCAATCGACCCGAACTACGCTGGTTTGATTCTCACCGGATGTGAGATACGTAGGCAACCCTTGACGGGTCCAACCACCCCTTTGCAAAAAATAGCTAAAAAATATCAAATTTTAATTTTCGTCATAAATAAGTCGGTGATTCCATTCTTGTTCAAAATAAGCCGAATGTCCCTCGAAAAGACGCCGGAAGGCCATTTTTGCAAGAATAATCACCCTGAGTCATTTTTAACGATTTGCGGATACAGCCTTAAAATCTCCCTTTCGGAAGTGCTGAAAGGCCATATCCGCACAATCAAGTTTAGTCATTTAACAATTTCTACAAAAAAAATAGCCATTTTGTCAAATAAGCCATTATATGGCCAATTTTGTAAAAATAGTCACACTGACATTAAAACGTTCTCAGTCTTGTGTTGGCCTGTGGTGATGCTGAGTGATGCCCCATTGGCCCCAGGATGAGAAATTTTGATGTGTTCTTAATCATCGAGTTTGTAGTTTCTTAAACAAAATTTTGCAAAAATAACCATTTTGTTAAAATAAGCCATTATATGGCAAGTTGTTGTTAAAAATAGTCTCAATTGATATTGAAACCTTCTCAGTCTTTCACAGGCCCATGGCGATGCCGAGTGATGCCCCATGGATCCCAAGATTTGAAGTTTTGATGTACTCCTAGATTAGTCGAGTCTGTATTGTGTTTTGAGTTTGTATCTTTTAATTTGAAAATGAGAAAAATAAATACTCTAATAATGGTGTAATCGCAATAATCATTAGTGAAAATTTGAAAATTCCCAAAACAAAATTATCTTTTTATTTTTGCATTAATTTGCAAGAACTACGCTCGGTCAGATTCATGCGGGGTCATGATACATAGGCAATCCGCGTAGGATTCGACCATAACCAAAAGAAAAAAAAGAAAACCACAAAAAGGCAAAAAGGAAAATAGAGGAAAACCAAGAAAAAAGGGAAAGAAAATCAATATGCTAACATGGTGGCTTCGTTTTGTCATTTCAGAAAGGTGGTTGGTTTGTGGTTTTAAAACGGTAATTCCTCGTTGCAACACAAGGACAAAAAACAATGGCAAACGACAACAGAACTGAGTTGATTAATATCAGTGTCCGACCTCAGTTGATTGATAATGGGTTGATTGAAGAGGTGCGGATGTTAAGACGACACATGACAGATATGTATCAAGCCTGGATGACTGGGAAGGCACCACCCCCGCCACCACCAATGTTTCCTGTCATATCCACTACCCCCAACAATGAATTCAGGAAGAGCCCTCAGGATGAGATTCATATTGGAAATTAAAAGGTCACAGGAAAAGTAGGGCTAGATGAAATAGCCATAAAGCCGAAAGAACAATCCTTAAAGAACAAACAAGGAATGGGAGACCATGGTAACATGTCTTACGAAAAATCGCCTGAGTTCCCCGACGTTCGCCTGCCTACAGGGTTCAAAGTGGCGAATTTTAACTTGTATGATGGGAATGGAGATCCGGTAACCCACCTGAGTGTCTATTGCAATAAAATGAGAAGTGTTGGGGAGAAAGATGATTTGTTGATGGCATACTTCAGTAAAATCTTGACTGGGGCAACTTTAGAATGGCATAATCGTCATGATGTTGGCAAGTGGTTTACATTGGGAGACGTGGCTCACGATTTTGTGCGACATTTTCAGTACAATAAAGACATTGTTCCAAATTACCCTTCCCTGTCTCAAACGGAAAAGAAACCCAAGGAGAGTTTTAAGGATTTTTGGCTCAAGTGGAACGAACAGGTTGCTCGGGATGGTCCTGCCATTGATAGAAAAGATGTTGCTGAGCCCCATCCACAACAAGGTCCGATAATTGTTCTTGCCAAACCTGTTCAACCTCAAAACCAACTCCAAACCTATCCCCTAAACAACACCCGATCTTTTGTCCAACCATCAGGTCATAGCCTCCGCCGACGATAGGGTCCAGTGGTCGTTCTTGCTAAATGCTTTCAACCACAATACCGACCCCGTGAACGTCCCCAAATTCCACATAAACCACCCTATATACCAAATAACATCCGGCCATTTGTCCCACCACCAAGTCACTCACTGAGGCAGGCACCAGCAACCCAAAAATCTCGTGTATCTTCCCAGCCCTTTCAAGCATACAGCAATCCTAGAAAACTGAGGCATGGAGGAAAACAAAGGCAAAAAGATAATTTCACGCCCATTGTCGAATCTTACACAAGCTTGTTTGAATAGTTAAAACATCTCGGCCTGATTAAGTCGCTCCTTGGATATACTCCAGACCCAAATGCGAAAGGCTTTGATCCTACTGTTTGGTGCATGTACCACTCTAATGTCCAGGGGCACAGCATTGAAGACTGTCGATCTTTGAAAAGGGAAATAGAAAGAATGATTCAAGAAGGGGTAATTGTGGTCAATGACAATGGCAAGGAGTATGCGATTTATCTTGGGAACTTGTTGATTAAAGTAAATAATGGTCTTGGCAATATTGATATGAAACTCAGTGGATAAGATGCCGGTCGTGGTAATTGGGAAGACGCTCCATCTCTCGGTCACCGTAGTGGAGTTTAGGTGGCTTATTTTGGTCTCATTTCTGATTGTCCAGGTTATTTCAGGGTTGTAATCCGAACATTGTCTTAGGAGTCAAACCCTTCTATCTTTCACTTTGCTCTGCTTAGTAATAATAGCTTGTTTAGCACCGTCTAGGTTTGTAATTCCAGGCTAGTCTGTTCGTTTTGTTGTTTCAACCCTTTTCACCACCAGTCTAATACAATTCTCTATTTTCTGCCAGCTCTTATCATTTCATTTCTAATCATTTTACAATTCTTTTCATGCTGATTCTAGTGACACGACATGCGTAATTCTCAGCCTGTTTTAAAAAGTCAATTTAGCAATGAAACCATGTTGAAGATGTAAGGGTACTCGAAAGAAAAAAGAACATACTGGAATACTTTGAAGCCTGAATCAAGTGAAACTGGGGAAAATAAAACATAAAGAAATACTGTGAAAATGCATAATGCCTCATCGGTTTAAAGCCAAAGGCAAGAATGCCCCCAAGTCTAAAGGGATCATTCGTGGTTCCGAGATTGTTGTCCAATGATGCTAAGAATCGGCAAATACATAAGGCAAATATGTGAATCAATCAAAAGGTGTTTAACTGTGTAGTTTGTACTTGGTATGTGTTGAAAATTGGAATGACGAAGGCATTTTGTTCTGCTATCCAAACACTTTATCCTTTGTTATCCCTTTGAGCCTTATTAGATTTTCTTTCATATCCCTCTTTCGGAATCAACAACAAAACTCGAGGATTGAATGGGGAAGTAAGTGGAGAAACAAGAGAAAAATAATAAAAAGAAGAAAAGAAAAGAAAAGAAAAGAAAGAAAAGAAAAGAGAAAAAGAAGAAAAGAAAGAGAAGAAAAAAAAAGAAAGAAAAGAAGAAAATAAAAAAAAGAGAAGAAAAAAAAAGAAAGAAAAGAAAAAGAAAAGAAGAAAAGAAAAGAAAAGAGAAAAGAAAGGAAAAGAAAATGAAAAAGAAGAATGGAAGGAAGGAAAACATCGCAACAACAAATGTAATTGCCTGAACTACGTTTGACTTGATCCCGAAAGGGTACGTAGGCAGCCTCACTGAGGTTCAGTCACAACAAAAGAAAAATTCAAGAATCCCCAAGAATGAAACTGGGGCAGAAGTTATGGTTGTTGCGAGAGATATGATTCCGAAAGTTGTAATATTTGAACCTACGTTTGAAATATTTTGAGCCTTTATATCCTTTCTTCTAAACCCATCCAAAAGTCACATTACGGTCCAAAGAAAGACCTTCTGATCAATTTTAAGAAATGTCAATACAAGCAGGTAAGGTGATTCATGTTGTGGACAACACTCTGGTACCAGAAGAAAGAGATATAAAAAAACGAGAGAGTCTTATTGGTAAAAACCCTCACGGGCACCGTAAGGCGAAGTGAGTTTGAGAGATATTGAAAATGAGAGAGTCTTATTGGTGAAAACCCTCACGGGCACCGTAAGGTGAAAGTGAGTTTTCAGATTGGACAAATGAAGGAAGTATGTGGTTGAAAGGCGTTAGAAACATCGCAAAACAAGTGAGGTTTGGGTTTTGGTGAAAGTCGGGTCGTGAAAGTATAGAACAGCAAAGGTGGCAATTGACAGTTGATTGGTTGGACAGACTAGGTTGGTTAATCCAAAGTGCATGACACGATCAATGGCATCAGCTTTCCACTCAGATAGGTCCTATCCTTTTTCTCTTCATTAAAACTCATTCAGTCTTTCTATCCTAAAAAACCTTCGAGGTCATTGCATTTCATTCTCTTGAAGTCTGTCTATAAGACATTTCAGTGTCAGTTCAATTCAAAACAAAAGAAGGATGTCAAGGCTAACTACCAGTTTCCCAGTTGTATGGCACAACGAGATCAGGACATATCAAAACAAAGTAAAACATGAAGGACCAATGCAAATCCCATCAGCGGAATAATCAGATAATTGTGAGGGAGAAGCAATGTTTCATAAGAAGGGAACGAAAACACCAAAATACAAGGTAAAACATTTGGTTCACCAAGATCAGAGAGTTGAAAGTTAGCCGGGAAGTCATGGCAAGTCAAAGCAAGTCCAAAGAAGCAAGTCAGAGCAAAGTCGGAAGCAGGAGCATGGACAACAAGAATGCTAGCAGCTAACCACCATTTTTATATTAACAAATCTTTCTTTGATTAAAACAGGGGCAGAAAGAATTTTTTTTTTTAAGCAGGAGCCAACCTGGATAACAAGGGAATAATTTTTCAAAGTCAAAAGCAGGAGCCCACCTGGATAACAAGGGAATACTTTCCAAATTTAGCAAGCAGGAGCCCACCTGAAGAATAAGGGAATACATTTCAAGCACGGCAATCAGACACCCACCTGAAGAATAAGGGAAGTATAATGCAAGCTTTAGCTTTCAAGTTTAATATTCGGTAACACAACGCGCCCAGTTATCAAACTGGGGCAGAAATTTTCTTCGTTTTGTATGGTTGTTGCAAGCAGGAGCCCACCTGAAGAACAAGGGAATATCTTTTCAAACGCAGCAAGCAGGAGCCCACCTGAAGAACAAGGGAATATCTTTTCAAACGCAGCAAGCAAGAGCCCACATGAAGAACAAGGGAATATCTTTTCAAACGCAGTAAGCAGGGACCCACCTGAAGAACAAGGGAATAGTTTTTCAAAATTCAGTAAGCAGGAGCCCACCTGAAGAACAAGGGAATAATCTTCTGAAATTCAGCAAGCAGGAGCCCACCTGAAAAACAAGGGAATAATCTTTCAAAATTCAGTAAGCAGGAGCCCACATGAAGAACAAGGGAATAATCTTCTGAAATTCAGCAAGCAGGAGCACACTTGAAGAACAAGGAAATATCTTCTGAAATTCAACAAGCAGGAGCCCACCTGAAGAACAAGGGATTATCTTTCAAATTCAGCAAGCAGGAGCCCACCTGAAGAACACGGGAATATCTTTAAAATTCAGCAAGGGAATATCTCTTCAAAAGCAGCAAACAGGCACCCACCTGGAAAACAAGGGAAGTACAATCCAAATTTTAGCCTTTAAGTTCAATATATTTGATAACATGATACGCCCAGTCACAATACTGGGGCACAAAATTTTCTTTGTTTATTTGTATATTTTGTTGCAATCAGGAGCCCACCTGGAGAACAAGGGAATACATTTTCAAGCATTGCAATCAGGAGCCCACCTGGAGAACAAGAGAACACCTTTTTAAGCATCGTAAGCAGGAGCCCACCTGGAGAACAAGGGAATACCTTTTCAAGCATCATAAGCAGGAGCCCACCTGGAGAACAAGGGAATACCTTTTCAAGCAATTGCAAGCAGGAGTCCACCTAAAGAATGGACACATATTTCAAATTATAGTAGTCAAGCAACATCAGGAGGAAAGGCAAAACATCGCCACGACAACAACAAAAATTCCATTGGAAGAGCACAAGATACAAGTTCAAAGCAACAAAAGAGCAAGTTCGAAGACATAGATAAGATCTTTTGTAACTCATAGATCATAGCTTAGGCTAGCTTCTTTTGTTTTACCATGGTGTAATAAGGAGGTCAGTGATCAGTAACAGCAGCAATAGCAGTGAAATCACAGCTCCTGGTAGTCCCAGCCACCAGACACTCCTGAACTACACTGACCTGATTTCTATTTAGCCCGGGATATGTAGGCAACCTCTGAAGCAGGGTGCGGTCAAACTTTTCAAAATGCTTCACACGGAATATGTGAATGGGCAAAAATCTCTCAGTTCCGCTCACTTGTCTTTGCACGAAAACTCTTCGTGTTTCCGGGCAAAGAGGGGCAGCTGTGAGCACGTGATTTTTGCCCTAAGCAAATTATTCCAAAAATTTTCAAATAAAATAATTTTACAATTTTTAGGAATTTTGTTGCATTTTTGTGTTAATTGGTTGCATAATAATTCATATTAAAAATATAAAAAATATGCATTTGCATTAGGAGTTTAATTTCACATTTTAGTATTGAGTAGGTATTAATTCCTTTTAGAACAATTTAAAGAAAATCACAAAAAATAGTTTACTTTAGCATTTTATTGTTTTAATTGGAAATTGCTACAAAATAGTTATTAAATAATTTTAGGCTTTAATTAGTTTTAGTTTAATTGTTAGTTTAATCTCACAATTTTATAAAAATTAGAAAAAATATAATATAAAAAATATATCTGGAAAATACAAAATACAAAAATGAAATTGAATAAAAAGAAAACAAAATAAAAAAAGGAGGCTGATCGGTTGGGCTCATTTTTATTTAACCCAAATCCCAGCCCAAATCAATCACACACCCAGGCCCAATCCAATTAGAACCGGCCTGCCCTGTCACTAAATCAAACGACACCGTTTAAGTGTCAAATGAATCTGAGCCGTCCATATTTTCTCATCTGACGGTTCTCATTTAATACACAAGTTTAAATAAAATAACCCTGAGATACACTAACCCTAAAATCATTTCTTCAGTATATCACCCTTCGTCTTCCCCCCTTCTCCTAGCCGCCGACCCCGCCGGAACCTTCACCGGCGGGAAACACATCCTACGCCAAACCTTACCAAAATTACACCACATGTCCACCATGAACCCCTCTTCCCACCCCTGTATTTGTTTTCCTTCAAATATCAACCGATTTCCTCGAATATCAAAATTTGTCTCGCCGGTACCCTACCGCCGGCGAACGACACTTACCCCAAATAACCCCAAAATAACACCATAGACACGCCTAAGCTTCCTCTACCCATTCCCCATACCCACTTGTTTAAAAAATGTCCAGAACTCCTCAAAATTTTTTTTTAAAATACTGGTCAAGAACCCCTAACTAATTCTTGGGGATTCATGACCGTAACATCCCTAAATAGGTGTTTTCTTTTGGAAAACACACCATTAGGGATGTTACGGATCATGAATCCTAAAGGATTCAAACAAAATTGTGCTCAAGCATGGCTGGATCAAGCCGATTAGAAGTTTGCTAGAAAAACCCTAGATAAGTTTCTTTAATCCTTTTCTTTTATTTCTGTTTAATCTTCTTTTATTTTTGCATGTGTTTGTCTTCTTGTGTTTTATCGTATTTTTATTTTAATTGATTTCTGTTGATATTTTGTTATTAGTTTAATTAGGATTTTACTTAATTTCTGTTAATAGTTTTAAAATAGTACTTTTATGTTTAAATTCTAAATTTGATACTGTTAGGTTTTAATTTTTAGTAATAATTAGGATAATTGTAATTCTGTCATAAAAATTAATTATTTTGATTACTTTTAGTTAGTCAATTGTTAGATATCAATTTAGGGGTAATTAGTAGTTAATTAGATTTTTTGGTTTATTGGCAGTGTGATTAATTGAAATTTCAGTACTTAGTTTTGTATTAATTATTTCGTTTAGAGGTTAATTGATATTTTTTAATATGGAATTACAAAGGCATTTAGCCTGTTTGGTTATAGCTACTAGTGTTAAGAGGGCTGGGTTAGGGCAGTAATTATAAAAGTGAAGTGGGGGGTATTTTGGGTATGTGAAATGGTTTAATAGTAGTTATGACATAATTTCAGGGGTGATATGGGCATAGAAAAGGGTAGTTTAGTAAATTCAGAATTGAAGTGAGGGCAATATAGGAATTATAATAGGATAGAATCTTCTAGATTGGGGCACTAGTATAGTTTTCAATAAATAGATGTAGTAACTTGTAGTACAAGTCAGAAAATAAGGGGGCAAAAGAGAATAAAATAGGGACTAGTTTGTAAAAATTAAGAGTTGAGTTTCCCTCCAAAATTACATCTATAAATAGGCACTAATGTGCCTTGTTTTACAAGTTTAGAACCTTAAAAATTCCCTCCCAAAGCTCCTATTTCAAATTCAGATCTCAATTTGAAATTTAAGTCTTCCAAAATCCAAAAATAATAGAAAAATCAGTAAAAAACCAAAAATAAATACTGTTCCATTGAGTTTTCAGCTGAATTTCAATTTTTCGAAGTTCAAATTTGGTATCTGTGGATCAGAGATTATTCGAAACAAGTTTCATTAGTTTCAGAGGTTCAATTACATTGATTTGGCTAGTTTACTGTGCTTTTGGATTTCTGAAGTATACAGGATAGTTTTGAGGTCATTTCTTATGATTTTTGGGTTTAATCAAGCTGGATTTGAGTTGATTTGGTAAACTAAAGTTATCAGTTGAGTCATTTTAATCAATTTTGGTGTTGTGGTTGAATTTGTGGCTTCTGTGGGGATTTTCAAAACATATTCGAATTTCTAGACTCATTTTGAACTGCTGGTGACTGTCTCTATTGCCTTACTGCTGTTCGACTGATCTCAGCCTCTTATTTTGTTCTAATTCCAGGTACAAATTCAATCCTTATTTAGATGAAGTTGTGAAAAGAAATTTTGAAGAGTAATACATTACTGTTTGTCTCCTGAAGGATATATTTGTTTCATTATGTCTATTTGGCTTATGTGCACTAGTTTAGTTTTAAATTTATTCATATGTATAATTGAGGACTGTTCGAACTACTATAATTGTTTGAATTCTCATAGCAGTTCATATGTAATTACTGTTTTCTTCAGTTTGTAAACAGACTGCTTTTGATAAACAGTAGGTTTTCAAATCAATTAGGAAGTCTATTATACTTGAAATTAACAGGTTTAGTTTAGTTTGACTTCGTCAGAATTAATGACGTGGTAGAATTAGATTTGTATGACTTTTCAGTTAAACATTGGTTCAGTAGAAAGCTTGGTCCAAAATACATCAATTTGAGTTGGTAATTATTGCAGTTTAAGCCTAGTCGTTTCTCTAGTTAACTTCATGTATAACAATAATCAAAAACAAAAACTTGTCAATAAGCAACTAAATAAGGAAATCTGAACTATGCTTAAAATTAGAATAATCCATGTTTTATTAATACAAGTGCTGGAACATATCTGATGTGATTAATTGAATTAAGATTGGGAAGGAATAACGAAAGCTTAGTGGTTTATTTTAGGCAATTTGTGCTCTCACGTATTTCCCAGGCAGTCCAATTATTATCTGCCACTATAATTGGGCTCACTTTGAAGCCCAAGAGATGCTGAGGTTTAAGACCTTGAGTAAGGCCTTTAAGGCCCAAACCTTCCCGGAATCAGAAAACCCATAAGAAACTGGTATTAAGCATGTGGAAATTAATTGGCAATTATAAAATTGGATATTGAATTAGGTAGCAGGTTCAAGCTAAAAGGTGTTATCCTTTTGTTTGAACTCGGACTTGAATTCGATATTCAAATTTATAATCGTGGATTAATTGACTCGCAGAGACAATAAAAATAGAAAATTAGTTACTTTAGTTTGGCCTTTAATAATAAAA
Source organism: Nicotiana glauca (assembly GCA_026770625.1). NCBI lineage: Eukaryota > Viridiplantae > Streptophyta > Magnoliopsida > Solanales > Solanaceae > Nicotiana > Nicotiana glauca. The sequence goes on from MU691519.1 coordinate 10,732, forward strand.
ATGAGACGAGCCTCGCCAAATCAAAATAATTGCGGGGCCCTCATTAATTACTCATTTAAAAATGTTTAGAAATTCAGGACGGGCCGTTTAGCAAATTTCATGGCCTTCCCAAAAGATAACAATACGTTAGTCGCTTTAGGAGCGATTTTTAATAATCTTACCTCCTTAATACGGGTGTGCATTTCATGCGACCCAAATCCAAATCCAAAAACGTTAAATAGGAATATGTCGAGGATCCGGGTGCATTTCATGTGACATGATCCGAAAACACGTTCTTAAACGACGTTCACTTTCTTAAATAAAAATAATAATTGACAAAAAGCGGTAAATAACTTTATAATTGCACTGTAGGTTTAACATGTATCAAAATCAAATATTTTAGCCAAATATAGCAGTTGAGCGACCATGCTAGAACCACGGAACTCGGGAATACCTAACACCTTCTCCCGGGTTAACAGAATTTCTTACCCGAATTTCTGGTTCACGACTGTTAATATAGAGTCAAACCCTTACTCGATTCGGGATTCAAACCGGTGACTTGGGACACCATAAATCTCTCAAGTGGCGACTCTGAATCTTAAATAAAAACGAATTCCGTTTCGATTGTCCTTTAATTGGAAAAACTCCTTTTTTATTATACCCTTCCCCGGGGTGTAGTAAAGCCTTTTCGGAAAAAGGAGTTGTGACAGATACATGTGATCAATGCAAAGACTTCATACAAAGTCTTGCTTGGAAGGCCTTGGATATATGAGAACAAAGTGGTCCCATCTACCTACCATCAATTTTTGAAATACTACGAGGGTGAAGTCGAGAAGAAGATAGTTGCTGATGATGAGCCATTCAATGAGGAAGAGTCACACTTCACCGACGCAAAGTTATACTTGAAGAACCGCATTGTAAAGGAGATAAAAGTTGATGACGGCATCAAAAGCAAGGATGACGAGCCCGCAACTAAAAGACCAGAGGTGATTACTTGTGAAGCCAAAGTTGTTGCTGAGGAGGTACATGCCAACGTGAATAAATCTCATAAAGGGTGTATTGTGTCTTATGGCAAGAAAGTAAGTCATGTGCTCCAATATGTCCCTAAAAGGAAGAAAGATGAAGGTGCATCATCTAATCTCCAAACCAAGACGCTAAAGGAGGTAACGCTTCCAGTAAAACGAATTGAGGCAGTAAAGTTGTCCTCAAAGCCACTTGCACGGTTTGTAGCCCAAAATCGTTTGCAGAATATGGCACTCCCTAAAAAGTTAACAGATGAATGTTTTGATCCTAACATTTACAAGCTATTTGCAAAAGCTGGCTACAATCCCAATGAGTCATCAAAGTTAGGGAAGCTCCCATCAGAAGCTGCAACGAGGCAACCACGTAAAGGTCTGGGATACAAGCAAAAGTCACCAGTGCGCATCTCAATAAGAAGGGCGAGCAGCAATTATGTCACTGTAGAAAATGAATCTGCCACTTCTAACAAGCCTTTTGTCTTTTCGACTTGGAAAATCAGCTGTGAGAACTTCTGTATTTGAGATATTGGGTCCATTAAAGAAGGGGAATAAGTTCCAAATCATAAGAACACACGCTTAGCCTAAAATCTAGAAGATCTCTATGGATTTCCAAAGTTTGGTTCCTTCTAGAATGAGGCGACAAACAAAACTTGTGATTTCATGTAAAGAAGTATTGAAGGTAAAGCCATATACTGTGGTCTACACTAAGGAGCATGACGAAGATGAAGAAAGTGTGGGTTTTTTCGTATCATGTTACTGTACATGGCGAGAATGGTGTTCCATCTTCAATGGAGGATAATGCAGAATTGGCGGATGTTTCACCATGTTATCATATATCCTTTAATGATTGGGACCCTCAAGAAGATGAAGATGCAAAAGACGCTCCACCCAAACTAGAAGAAGGAGTGAAGTTGACAGTTGATTCCTTAAAAGAAGTTAACCTTGGCACCAATGAGGAACCAAGACCCACCTACCTAAGTGCTTTACTAGAAGCTGACGAAGAGAGAACTTATAGTGAGTTACTCAAGGAGTTCAGGGATGTCTTTACTTGGAGTTACATAGAGATGCCTGGCTTGGACCCGAAAGTAGCAGTCCATCACCTTGCAGTCAAAAATAGTGCTCGCCCCGTTAAACAAGCTCAAAGGCATTTTAGGCCGGACTTGGTTCCCCTGATTGAAACAAATGTTAACAAACGCATCAAAACTAGCTTTATTCGTGAAGTTAAATACCCAACATGTGTTTCAAGTATTGTCCTTGTAAGGAAGAAAAATGGTCCGATTCGAGTGTGCGTTGACTTTAGGGATCTTAACAATGCATGTCCGAAAGATGAGTTCCCACCTCCCATTCCAAAATTGATGATCGATGCTACTACTGGGTACGAGGCAATGTCAATTATGGATTGTTCATCAGGCTATAACCAAATTCGCATGGCGCCAAAAGATGAAGAGCTTACTGCATTCTGTATCCCCAAGGGTATTTATTGCTACAAGGTAATGCCTTTTGGCTTAAAAAACGCTGGTGCTACTTACCAAAGTGCTATGCAAAATATTTTTGACAATCTTCTCCACAAGAATATCGAATGCTATGTTGATGACTTGGTGGTAAAATCAAGAGAGAAGGGCGACCACTTGAAAGACTTAAGAATAGTATTTGAGTTGCTCCGGAGGTACCAACTTAGGATGAACCCATTGAAATGTGCCTTTGCAGTTACTTTCGGAAAGTTTGTTGGTTTCATTTTTCGACATCGAGGGATTGAAAATGATCGAGCCAAAGTAGATGCAATCTTGAAAATGCCTGAGCCTCGGGACATTCACGAATTGAAAAGTCTGCAGGGAAAGTTAGAGTACCTTAGGAGATTCATCTCAAACCTAGCTAGGAGATGATTGTAGAAAACTCAACCTTACACAACTGTAGGAAGAGCGGGCGCTAAAACTTTTACCCGAATAGTGGTATCGGGGTCGATTTTCCACAGGGAGCTTGGAATTGAGTTGTGTATTTGTATAGACTAAGAATGCGTTTGTACTTCTAATTGTACTTCTAAAATTTTTGGATTTTCTATTATCAACTAAGGGTAAGACTAAATTATGCTAAAGAAATATTTGCTAAGTTGTAATTAAGATAGAGAAAGGCACTAGGGTCATGGCATCACCGAGGTGGTTAACTAACGGGTAGAAACTACTAACAATAGAATGATATATTTGGGATCAATGTTATAACTGTTGCACAATTGTACCCACTCTCACACCTCTCGATAGAGAGAGCGATTTTTCCGAATTGACTCTCTCGAGACCAATTGGGTAGGCCAATTAGACCAAGCAACTAGGGTTCAAGTAGGGTGATTACTCCCTCGAGGTTTAACCTGTTAACTGGGACTACCATTTCTCATAGGTCCATCCCAATTCCTTGTTGGGTCAATTTTGGGGTCATAGACTCTCTTTCTCAAGAAGATTCAAAACCACTAAGCTAGAATCAATGTTTGCAACCACCAATCCTTAATTAAATCATAAAATTAACCCAAATAACAAACACCCAATATCAATCTATCATTAAGAAGCAAGACCCATCAATTACCCACACTAGTGTTGAGCTATAACCCTAGCTAATGGGTTTAGCTAGACATAACTAAAGAAGAAACTGAAGAAATAGAAGATGACACAACCATATTAATTAATTGCTAATGTTACACTACAATAATCTATGGTGAAATAAGCTAAAAATGCCCAAATTAGGCTAAAACATATGTTTCACGAGCGCAGCAGCTATCTGATCTTAAAAACTTAACCCAAAAATGGCAAATGTTCTATTTATAGTGGGCTAGAAAAACTGGACAAAAATGCCCCTGCGGGGTCAGTGCGAGCCGCATAAACATGACCGCGACCGCACTTGGTTGCTTGACTTCAAAATCTTGCTCTCTGAAGAAGTTGATGTGGACCGTGTAAAGTTGGCATGCGGCCGCATGAAGACCAGCGCGAACCGCTTGAAGCAGTTGTGCGGCCGCATGAGTGGCATGTATCTGAGCTCTGAATTCTTCTTGTGTGGACCGCGTGAATAACGTGTGCGGCTGCATAGATTGGGCGCGGACCGCATGAACTTGACCGCGGCCACGTCGCTTGCTACTGGAAAATTACACCTCTCTAAACTTCTTTAGCGCGACCGCATATCAAGATTGTGTGGCCGCATAAGGTGAGCGCGGACTGCATTATTTGGACCGCGGCCTCATGGATTGGATTTGTAACTTGTGCCTTCTTTGAACTTATCTGATGCGACCTCGTGACATGATGGTATGGCCTGCGCCAAGCTCTGAATTTCATCACTCCAATGATCTTTGATACTTGAGCTGGTTTCACTCCGTTTAGAGCCGATCTTTGACGTTTTGTCACTTTGTCGCTCAAACCTACAATCAAGCACAACTTGTAAGCATTTTGGGACTATTTTGTAGCAATTTATACACAAAGCATAGGCAAGTATGGGCGTAAAACGTGTTAAAATCATAGTTATCAACTCCCCCAAACTTAAACCTTTGCTTGTCCTCAAGAAAATAAAATAAGACCAACCCCTCAAAGGAAACATCCAAGTAATTCCAGCTTATCCTAAAGTAACCTCAACAAGCATCAATTGGGACTAACAATTGCCCTCAATACGAATGCATCACTAACANTAAACCGAGGTTGATGGATTTTTCGCTCATTTCTCTCACAAAGAAGGTCACAAGTCCGGCTCTAGGTACCATATGCTTGCCCCTTATGTACGTATCCACTAATGTAGGTTGCATTCAACTCAAGATCATATAGGGCTTTGTGGAGTCATTGTAAAGGCTTTTGGGTAAGGGTAAGATATGTTTTTTGTTCAAGTGGGTTCAATCTTTCCTTAAGCAATTCTTTTGATTCATTTTGGCACACCTTCTTGACTCATTTGAGTAATCACTTCTTTTTTAAGGGGTTAGAGAGACACACTGTCACTCTTTCTTATGCAATTCAACATATTTCTCCTTTTCTACTTTTTTCACAACCTTTTTCACTTTTGTTTTCTTTGACCTTATTCAATTTGGTCTTTCTTTTTGTCTTGCCTTTTCTTCCTTTTTCATTGCCTTCCTTTTCTTTTGCTTTTGTACCTTTTACCATATTGTTTCCTTTCTTGTCTCTCCCCCCCAAACTTAGACATTTGCCATTTACTCAAGGGAAGATTTGGGTGCCAAGAAAGGATATCATTAAGAACGGGTATAGGCTTGTAGCTTTGGTTCTTGAAAGAAGAAGGTTTAAGGCTCAAAAGGGTTGACTAGGGATCATTTAATTGGTAGGACATGGAATTGTTCAATCTTAGTATTTTGGATCAATGAGAGCCTATAATCACTTCTTAAGCCAAATTTCACCTAGGATTTTGACTCAACAAACATTCGGGGATAGTTCTAGACCATCGGCTCAGAACTTAGACTCACAATTCGAATTCTCACCACACACACTCAAGGATTGCTAAAGACATCGAGTCGAGGGCCCACAACGACCTTAGTTACGATTCAAGCGCACAATGGTCCAACACGACCACATGATGATTGTTTGGTCAACACAAGAGTCTCAAGGCCACAACTTGCACCATCCTAAATACAACATTATGTCTTTGACCATGGAATCAAAGGCAAATGTGTTAGGCCCAAGTGAAGCGTGCCTGAGGTCCCCTTAACTACGAAATATCAAAATCAAAAGAAGAAAAATCAAAAATAGACTCAAACCCTTAAGAAGGTTTTCACGCCATCCATCATTGGGAAGAGCCACCCGGTTTGCACAACACTCTACCCTTGGAAAGAACCGTGGAATTAAGAAAACCAAGGGCTTATTGAAAACGCCAAAACCAAAACAAAAGGCTACGAGCCTAACAACCAAGCTAAAAACAAATTTTTTTAACGAAAATAGAAAAACCGAATGAATATGTACAATGGGGAGTAGAATATACAATATGGATGAATATATACATAAAGTAGAGTAGTAGCCAAAATGAAAGGTTATATACAAACCAACTATCAACTAACAACATAAACTAAGAGCCAAATAAATATGTACAGTCATCCAAATGTATCAAAATCAAAACTGTACGGCGCACCCCCACGAATAAAAGTTGGCATTGTCCCTAATGACAACTACCAAAATAAGCATAAAAATCACAGAGAAAGGATATAGAGGGTTCCCTAAGCCTGGTCCACATGCATGGGGCCTCCGGTCATCCCCTGATCCTCTACAGTAGCGGGACCTCAAACTGGTCTTCGGCCTGCTGCTCTGGTCCTAGGATAGGGTCCTGCTGCTGTTGGACTAGCTCTACATCAGGTGCCTCACTGGAGGGAGCCTCCTGAATCTCAGCAAGCTCTATCACAACTCCCTCAGTGTTGGGCAGCTTCCTCTTCTTCTTCGGGTGCCTGGGTGCCTCCTTCTGTTGTGGGACTGGTGCTGCTGCTGCTGGTGGAGGTGCTAACTCGTCAAAGAACATGTCTAAAGGCAGTTGGTCTGCCTTTAGCTTGTCAACATCAGCTCGGAGCACCTTCACCTCTTCCTCGGATGCCTTGGATTTCCTCATCTTCTTATGTTCTCTGGCAAGTTCCTTTAGAACTTTGCTCTGTGCATTAACTGCCTTTGTCAAGGTATCCTGAGTCACTAAAATCTTCTCCTGATTGGCCAGGAGCATCTTCAATGTCTCCTCAATGGACGGAGGAATCTGGGCAGTGGCTGGAGCAGACGGGGCCGCAACTGTGGTGGCCAAAGTGGACAACATGGATGTCGAGACTGACATCCATTTGCTCAAACTGGCTAATGTCTTTGCTAACTGCTGGGTCGTCATAGGGTTGGATCTGGAGGTGGGAACCACTAGGCCAGTTGAAGAACTGGGTCCCGCAGAAGAAGATGGAATATCAGGAGTAGTGGTAGCAGCAGGGATAGATGGCTCAACAAAAACCTCTACCGTAACTGGCTCCTCAGACTGGCCAGTCGGGGCAGAGGTGGATACTTTTCCTTTCTTGTCCCCCTTTGGGTTGTCTGGCCCCTGAATACTAAACCATGAGAACGGGGACACCGATCGGATTTCGACATCGAAAGGGTATTTCTTCACCTTTGCATCCTCAAAGTACATGGTGAGGGTGTTTGGGTAGGGGTAGTTCTGGTCAGTCTCAATCCCAATCGACGTGATTACCTTGTACATAACATTCCCCACATTGATGGGGAAACCCGCCATGATAGATGCAATAAGAACAGCTCGGTGGATTGGAATGGTTTGGTCATGGGACGTAGGATCCAGCCTGTTGCATACAAATGTCAACCATCCTCTCGCCTCAAAATTTAGGTCCTTTCTCAAAATCTTCTTCCCAACCTGTATCCACTCCGGAATAGTACCCGGATGAGCTAAGAACTCCGCCAACCATGGCCGAACTTCATCCTTCAACTCCAACTTCTCTCTGTACTGGGTGTCATCCTTATCATCAAAGCCCAAATAATCATTCAATGCTTTTCCTGAAAACACAATTTTCTTGTCTCGCACTTGGGTTGCAATTGACCCTTCTTTGGTGTGAGCCACATTGCAATAGAATTCTTTCACCATGTGTTCATTGGAATTGCCTGCCTCATCTTTAAAGAAATCCCACCCCATTCTGGTAAGAAACTGTTCATGGATCCCACCCCATTCTGGTAAGAAACTATTCATGGACTCGGGGAAGTAGAGGCAACAAGTCCCAGGTGACTACTTTCCTCTCTGCAATCAATTTCTTTTTAGGCCACATCTCTCGGAATTTATTGAAGGCCACCTGGCTCACAAACCTATCCTTCCACACCTCATCTTTTCTCTTTCTCTCAATGCCACCAACACCTGGTACCCCACTGTCCGGGACCTCGTCATCACTGTTGTCCTTATCTGCTGCACCCTCCCCTAATTCTGAAGCTGTGGGGGAGGTGGAGTATTTGGCACTGCCTGCTTCTGAGTCATCAGACGACTCAGGTTGTGTAATAGTTGGAGCCTGGGCTCGGACTGAGGGGTTTTTCCCCGAATCTGCAGAGAGGTCCTAAGAGGGGAGCTACTCATTCCCCAACTGCTCCTCATCAGTCACTACTTGTTTTCTTGTCTTTAGTTTTGGTTGGAGAGTGAGTTTCTTCAATTTGGCTTTACCTCCCCGGGAGGGTTCACCTCGTCCGGGTTGTTTAGCACTACGGCCTCTTTGCTTTACCATTGTCTGCAAGCAAACACGTCTAGCTTTGTTAGTTCAAGCAATTTCAAAACAATTTCAGAATATCAACAGATGAAAACTAAGTAAACTATTAGGAGGAAACATTCTAGACAGTTAAACAGACCAAAGCACGCGGGCCGCACCAACAGGGTACGCGGCCGCACAGGCTAAACTTAAAAAAATATCTCTCTGAACATCACCCATGCGGGCCGCGTGAAGAGGGCATGCGGCCGCGTAGGGTGCAACGCGGTCCGCACAAACTGGGACGCGGGCCGCATTGGGCAACTAAGCAAATTTCCACTTCTCTGAAACTCACTCACGCGGACCGCGTAAACATGGGATGCGGCCGCGTAGAGCATAGCATGGACCGCACAAACAGGTTATGCGGTCGCGCTGGGAGGTATCAACTATCAGAGGCAAACCATTGCGGGCCGCGTGAACATGGGACACGGCCACGTTGCGTTATCATCACAGGGGCAACTAGGGTTTAACATTAATGTTCAATTTTGACAAGTTCTAGCATCCTAAATTGTCCCTATTCAAATAACATCATTAGTCATCATGCCCAGTACTTGAAGAACAACAAATAACTATCCTAATCACTAAACTAAGGGAAAAAAAAGAATGAATAACAAACAAGTATAGCTACTGGGTTATGAACAAAGTTAAAACTAACTGCTACATAATGATTAATGTGAGAAGAAGTTACCAGGATTGTGAAGATTTAACTCTTCATGCTAGCACAAATGAGGGTCTCAGGGTGAACAGTAGATTTATAGGTCTCAGAGATCAACTTGGTGAAAAGTTCTCAATGAAGCCCTAAGGTTCTATTTATAGAAAAAAGACGGTAGGACCCAGACTTACCCTTCAGCGCGGCCGCGTGAACACGACCGCGGGCCGTGCTGGACTTACCTCATACCAGTTTGCATAAAACAACTGACACGGGCCGCACAGATGTGGACGCGGCCATGTGGGAACAATCCGGGCCGCTCAAACAGGGGCGCATCCGCGTGGGTAAGCTTCAGAGACTAACCATCCTCAGATCAAGCTGATGCAGACCACGCTAGAAGGGACGCGGCCGCACTGGCACTGTTCAGTGACTGTGCACTTTTGCACTTTTGTTTTGCACCGGTTCAACACAAGTCCTGCAACATCTCACAAATAATTAGCTCAAAAATCCTAAGCTACAACAGAAAACAAAGAGAAAGAAAAAGACATAGGTTGCCTCCCAAGAAGCGCCTAATTTAACGTCGCGACACGACACATATAGATGCTTTGTTTTCTATTTTCACAAATCAAAAACGACTAAAACTTCTGCAAATCTTCTGCAAAAAATGCAAATCAAATCACCCCCCCCCTGTGTGGTATTGAAGTTTAGAACATCAATTGGTACCAGAGCAGGTTATCCTTGAAGAGGCTAACACCTTAGGAAAAGATCAACATGAGTGCACCACCTAGGAACTGGGAAGGGCAATCCACTGCTAGGCCTCCACTTTTCAATAGAAAGTACTATTCTTGGTGGAAGAACAGGATGAGGGATCACATCATAGGAGAAGACTATGAACTCTAAGACATAGTCACTGATGGTCCTCTACCAACTACAAAGAAGAATGCTGAAGGAGTGGATGTGCCAAAGACAAGAGTTCACTGTACTGTTGAAGACCTAAAGAAGTGCGAGAAAAATGCCAAGGCTAAGAAATGGCTTGTGTGTGGGCTTGGTCCAGATGAGTACAGTAGAATTCAAAGTTGTACCACTGCTAAAGAAATCTGGTACACTTTGCACGTGGCTCATGAAGGAACACCTCAAGTGAAGAGGTCCAGAGGAACACTGCTGTATTCTCAATATGAGAATTTCACCATGAAGGAAGAGGAAACCATCCAAGAGCTGCATACAAGGTTCACCACACTGACAAATGAACTTAAGTATCTTGGAAGGGTTATTCCTGAAGAAGACAAAGTTGAGAAGATTTTGACAAGGGTACTACCAATCTCTTGGTAAAGCAAAAAAAAACAGCTATTCAGGAATCAAAGAACATTGCCACTCTTAAGTTGCATGAGCTAATTGGAAATATCAATGCCTATGAACTTAGAAGGCAAACCATGAAGATGGATGCACCCAAGAAGGAAAGGAGCATGTCATTCAGAATTATTGAAGGTGCTGATCTAGAGGAGGATGAAATGATCATGATCACAAAGGATTTCAAGAAGTACCTAATGAGAGGAAATAGTCCTTCAAGAAGTGGAAGCTACAACAAACTAAGGTTTCCTAAAAAACAAACCAATGAGGGGTGTTACAAGTGTGGGAAGACTGATCACCACATCAAAAATTGCCCTCAATGGGAAATTTAACGGAAGAAGGAAAGAGCTGAATGACGGAACATGAAGAAGGAACGAGTTCAACCCAAGAAGAACAAAGGATCAACAAAGGCTATGGTTGCTACCTGGGGAGAAAGCTCAGATGAGGACTCAGAGGATGAAGATAGAGATGAACAAACACTTATGGAAATTGGAGAATTCAATGAGGAATCTGAGGTAAGTATAATTCATCTCAAAGACAAGATTAAATTTTTGTTTAAAGAAAGGCTACCTGAGTTACTCCCGGATATCATTGATGAATCTGAGGATCTAAACAATGAAAACAAACAGCTGTCTAAGGAGTGTGTGATTTTGAAAGCTAAGTGCAAAAATCTGGAAGTTAGGGCTAATGAAAGTGAAAGTAAAAATGCTGAGTTAAAGAACCAGGTTCATAACTTGACACCACAGTCCTAGAGCTTAAATCTGAAAATCTAAAATTGAAATTAGGAACTAGTTAAAAGAAATCTGATCACACACAACTCACTTTAGAAGAAAATATAGGAATGAGTTGTACAAAAGATATGAGCAGATAAGAGTACTTAAGGAGGATCTAAACAAGGTTAAGCACGAGCTAGATAGAACCTGTAAATGGAAAAGGTCCTCCGATGCACTTTCATGGCTACATGAACACCATAGTAGCAATAAGTGGGATCCCAAAAGCAAGTACCTCACACTTCCTGAGAACAAAATTTGCACACACTGTGGTAAAATTGGTCACTATAAAAGTGAATGTATTGCAAAATAAAATGCTAGTCAAAAGAATAAAGAATTTGTTCAAGGGAAAAATAGGCTGCCAAGTTGGGCTAAAAAGAATTTGATTCACCCTTTTGCCTATAGAAAGGGAACCAAACTAGTTTGGGTTCCTAAGACTAACCCCTGATTTCCTTTCGCGGGTCCAAGTGAAAGGGAGCAACCAAATATGGTACAAGGATAGTGGCTGTTCAAAGCATATTACAGGAAGCAAGAACTAGTTCCTTTCACTTGAGGACCTCAAAGGAGGTAATGTCTCCTTTGGAAATGGAAAGAAAAATAAGATCATTGGGGTTGAAAAGGTAGGTAAGACTGATTCTCACTATATTGAGAATGTCTTCTTGATAGATGGCTTAAAGTACAGTCTAATCAGTGTATCATAATTATGTGATAAAGGTAACTTGGTAGCATTCACCACTACCAAATATTTTGTGATTAACTTTACTATTGGTAAGATTGTTTTGCAAGGAAAAAGAGTAAACAATACATGCATTGTAGATTTGTCCACACTTTCAGAAAATGAACTCACTTGCTTAAGTGTGTTGGACAATGATTCCCTCCTGTGGCACAAGAAACTTGGACATGCAAGTCTGATTCAACTCAACAAATTAGTCTCCAAGGATCTGGTGATAGGGCTGCCTAACATCAAGTTCAAGGAAGATGAAGTCTGTGAGTCTTGTGCAAGGGGAAGCAGGAACAAGATAATGAAGATATTGGACTAATAAGAAATTCAAATGGTGAAACCACAGTCCAGCCTGAAGATGCATCATAGGAAGGAACATGTCCTTCCACCCATGGCAACATGACAGGGGGAACTGACTAGAGAGGAAATGATCCTCAAACCTGGAGGGAACCTGTCCATGAACCTATTCCTTAGTAACAAAACCAGGAAGAAACATCTAAAGAAATTGACGCTCGTATTGAAACATCCATGAAATTGGATATAGATGAACCTGGTTCATCTGTTGATCAGACGCTGTCTAGGGGAATAATTGGTTCTCTTTTGTATCTTACTAGTAGAAGACCTGGCATTATTTTCAGTATAGATCTTTGTGCTCCATTTTAGGCAAATTCAAAGAAGTCTCACTTGACTGTTGTCAAGAGAATATTGAGATACTTGAAAGGCACCACTGACCTTTGCCTTTGGTATCCAAAAGGTAGTAATTTTAACCTAGTGGGATATGTAGACGATGATTATGCAGGTTTCCTTGTGGATAGGAAGAGCACCTCAGGTATGGCACACTTTCTTGGTTCATATCTTGTGTCATGGGCTACCAAAAAGCAAAATTCAATGGCCTTATCTACTGCTGAAGCTGAGTATGTTGTTGCTGCTTCATGTTGTGCTCAATTGTTGTGGATCAAACAATCATTATTGAACTTTGGAATTAATATTGGTTGCATCCATTTTTTTTGTGATAACACTAGTGCTATTAGTATGATAAAGAACCCGATTCATCATAAAAGAACTAAGCACATAGATGTTAGGCACCATTTTTGAGGGACAACTATGAGAAAAGCTTGATCACTGTGAAGTTTTGTGCTACTAATAAGCAAACTGATGACATCTTCACAAAAGCCTTAAGTATAGATCACTTTGAGAGGAATAGGTTGGAATTAGGGATGATTAAGATCACCTAAAAGGACCAGTTCAAGGTTAAACGAAAAAAAAATTTGGTTAGAAAGTTTGTAAATTGTGTATAATTAGATTAAATCTTGCTCAGTCTCATACTTTCCATAGTATACTCTTGTGCCATGTGTTAAAATGATTCATTAATCACTAATGATATTTTCTCTATTTTGGTAAATTTGGACTCACACAAGAGAATTATCAGTGAAGAACCTCGTTCATCAAGATAACACGATATGTTTTCTACACTCTGCATAATTTGAAATAACTATTTTTGGATCATGAACAGAGTCCTACCAAATACCAAACTCCTTTTGGACTTATCTGTTACAAGTGAACCAGTCCCATTCAAAACAGTCCCAATTGAATGGAAGTACCTAGATTATAGAGATACACTCCAACACTGAATTTCAGTTTGATTAAACTTCTAAGAGTCTGAAAAGATATAGTTACCCCATCAATTATTCCCCTGTATATTGATCAGCTTTACTGTATTCCTTACTTCATCTCTCTCAATCCGTCAAAAACTCTCATTCTTCTTTCATCTTCCAAACACAATCTAATTCTCTTCTTTTCCATACCCTAGCCTAGATATGTCAAACACCTATGAAAATCCTTTAACACCACCATAAGAAACCACTTCCACACCTTCTACAACACCAATCTCTAAGAAATGTAGAGTAAAATGATGGCTCGTAAGATTGTCGCTGAAGGAGAGCAGACCAAGAAAATAAACAAGCAATTAAAAGCAAGTAGGGAAGAAGAGTCCCAGAAATCTGAAGATTCATTAAAGTCTACTACTAAGGGGGAAGAAAGTAGGTTTCCGAAACTGAACAAGTATCTTCTGATTCTTAAATTACTCTAGAGATAATTTTTGAAGCTGCTGCGAATTTGGAGAATAGATTTGTACTGGTAGGATCTATAGAAGGTGTTAAGACTACATAATCTAGAGAACTTGGTGGTAAAAATAAAAAGGGAAAAGAAAAAGAGAGCAAGGGTGCTAGGAGTCCTGTGAGGGGAAATGGTACAAGAGTGGTTGATTCTTCGTCTACTCCCGTTGGTCTAACAAAAGAAACTGGTGCAATGGTTGTTTGGGAAGAAGAATTTACTGAAATAGAAGAGAGTGTAAGCGAAACAAGGGGAAGTGGGTCTAGCAAAATTGCTGAGGGGTTGGTTCAACTTGGGAAAAATATAGATGAACCTGTTCCATCTGAACAGGAAACCCTCGCGGACCTACGGATAGGGTTACCAATGGAATCAAAACTTATGGCATTCCCTATGGTTTTATTCTCACAACTATGCTTGTACATTTTAAGGTACCTATGAAGAAGTGGGGTTAATACTCTTCTTGCTTGCGATTATGAAGTCAATGTTATTCCTAATGAACCTGGTTCATCTAAAAAGACATCTATCAATAGCAAGGTCAGAGCTCTATTACAGGAGAGTGAGGCAAAGGATGCTGAGATAGCAAGGCTGAACTTGTAAGTTAAAAGGAGAAGAATGATGGAATTCTTCAAGACATGCTGAAACTTCTCCAAGCAAATAACTCAGCCCTACCTCTTCCAAGCCTTAAGACTCCTAGCCTAGTGTAGATTAACCAGTGACCTAGTTCGGGATGTTTTGTTTCTTTTGCTCATATTTTCAGTATTTTTATTTCTTCTTATGCTTTGTGGTAGAATCTTATCAATCATCAATGAAATTCACTATTTTTGCTCTAACTGTTTGTTTATATTTCTTTGATGGTTGAAATTCTTAGTTTGATCTATGATGATTAATCCATGTTTGCATTTGAAGTAGCCCCAGTGGTCATGAGTAAGCTTTAAAATCTGGTTATCTCATATTTTTATGCAACTTTTCGATGATGCCAAAAGGGGGAAAAGGTTGTGCTTTAAACAAGCGATGTTTACACTTTGAACGGTGATGTTTATAACCTAATGTACCCGGTACTTCATGGTAAGTGATAAAAAGGAAAAATATTTCTAACATTGTGTTGATGTTGAGCTAAGTTGAAACAGGGCCTAAGCTTATGAAAAACATAGAGTTTGTCATCATTAAAAAGGGGGAATTTTTTGGCGTAAGTGAAGGTTAGTTTTGAATATTGACAAAGGAACTCAGGATGAACCAGGTCCATCCTTCAAGTGTACAAAAATGGGCAGATTCGAGCATGTGGGTTGTACGTGAAGGAGATAAGCTTAACTTGGTGTATTTGATATCTCCTGATTGAAAAGGTTGCATAATTGATAAGGAGAAGAAGTACTTAATCAAAGAGAACACAATTCAAGATAGGGAAGGAGTTAGAAGTTGAGATCAACTAGAACTCTTCCACTAAGGAAGAGTTGCATCAGAACTCTAGTTATTTCTTCATCTACTAATTCTATAAATTGCAAGATGTTCTCACATTACATGTGTTGCACAAAAACGCTGTAGTTAAACGTGAATTGAGAGCAAAATAGCAAGGCTTTTTGCAAGCAATTCATGTGTGATTCAAGTGTGCAAACCTGAAGCTACATGAACCAGATTGAAGAACCAGCTCCATAAAGAGTTTTATGTGTCTTTCTTTATTTCTAGTTCAATTGTAGTAGGTGTTTTATATTGTACCTTTCAGCTTTATCTAGAAGAAATTGTAATAGGTATTTTGTGTATTCAAGTTAGAGTTAACTTGAAGTTGTCGCAACAGTTAGAGGCTGGTTGCTACAACGGGATTAGAGTTAATCCTTAGATTTACAAAGAGTTTTGTAAATGCTGTTTTGGCTCAATGATTTGTGGAAGTTTGGGAAAATCTTACTGAGTAGTAGGTCGTGGTTTTTTCACCTTTTGAGCAAGGTGTTCTCCACATAAAATCTCTGTGTTCTTTATTTTCTTTATTATTCCTCAAACAACAGTAGTTGGAACACCTAGAAGAACCAGGTCCTTCTATAGTTCAGATAAGTGAAAATTGGGAACCACACAAATCACCCCCCTCTTGTGTGGAATTGACGTTTAGAACATCACAATCCATTCACCATCCTTTCTTTCCTCATCAACCTTAGATTATCAAATTCACATGACCAAATCTCATATGCCAAAGCCAAGATGAATCTTTGGCACATGAAAGCAAACATCTTGGAACAACACTTTGAAGGTTCAAAACAAACATTTTATTATTAGCCATAGGAACTTTGGCTAGCAATCTCCCATTTTCATCTCTCATGAAAAACTTTTTATCTTTCTAATGAATATCATAATTTTTCTCCAGAACATTAGAAATTAATTGGTGACTACCATCTTTCAAGTGGATTAAAATCGTACATTTTCATTTGATTTAAACCCACGAAGAGTCTCCAAAAGTGATGTTTCCACTATTCAATTCTTTATGTTCCACAAATAAATTCTTCTTTCCACAAATATGGCTACTTGCACCGAAATCAAGGTACCAATGATTTCTCTCTACACTTTCTTCTCTTTTGCAAGCGAGAACTAAAAATTCCATCTCCGTCTTCATTTTTTCTCTCCATAAAATTGTTATTTTTCTCCACATTATTTTTACATTCCTAGGAAAAACGATCAAATTTATAATAAGTATAACATTCAATATTTGACTTATCATACCTTCCTTAATTTTGCCTCCATCCTCTAACTCTTCCATGACCTCTTCCTTGATTAGAGTCGTGGCTCATATTTTCTTTATTTGGAGGTTGGCTACCACTTCTTCCTTTCCCGCCACGACCTCGTCCACCTCCACAACCTCTTTGTTGCGAGCCATGCCTTTTATCTTTCTCTTTGTAAGAAGTTTTGGTTGCTATGCTTGTTCAACCGATTCCTCTTTCGGTTTCTTCAACTTTTCTTCATGTGCTTGCAAAGAACCTGTAAGTTCTTCAATGGTCATGGTATCCAAATCTTTGGAATCTTCAATAACCACAAAATATAACTAAATTTTGAATCAAGGTATAGTAGTTTTTTTACAACGACCCTATCATCACTCAAGTCTTCACCATATCCCTTCATTTGATTGATAATAGCCAATACTCTGGAAAAATAATCTGAAACAGATTATTTCTTTGATTTGGACTGAAGTGTTGCCCCTGATATGACTCACCTCTGCTCGCTTGACTTGGCACCTCTCGAAGATTGATCAAAAGGTCTTTCTTTGAACCGTAATGTGGCTTTTGGATGGGTTTTAGAAAGAAGGGTATAAAGGCTCAAAATAATTCAACGTGGGTTAAAGAATTACAACTTTCGGAATCATATTTC
>MU691522.1:6817-18935 GCA_026770625.1 Nicotiana glauca
GATGATTTGTGACTTAGGAGTGCGATCGGAATTGAATTTGGAGGTCCGGTGTAGAATTAGGCTTGAATTGGCGAAGTTTGAATTTTGGCGAATTCCGGTTGATAGGTGAGATTTTGATCCGAGGGTCGGAATGGAATTCCGAGAGTTGCAGTAGCTCCGTTAGGTGATTTTGGATATGTCTGTAAAGTTTTAGGTCATTCGGACATCGTTTGGCCGTGTTTTTGATTGAATGTGCAATTCGGAAGTTTTTAAGAAACTTAGGCTTTGATTTGGTGAAATTTGATGATTTTGATGTTAACGATAGTGTTTTGATGATTGGAACAAGTTTGAATGAGGTTGTTGGATGTGTTGGTGTTTTTGGTTGAGGTCCCGGGGGCCTCGGGGTGATTTCGGATGATTAAACGGGAATTTTTGAAGCATGTTGCAGGTCTGGTTTTTATGGCTTCTGGTATTTCCGCATCTGTGAAAAAGCAGCCGCATAAGCGGTTCTGCAGATGCGGCTATTGTGTCGCAGAAGCGGTCCTTTATGGACCTGGTCAATTCCGCAAAAGCGGAAGTTTGGACGCGTAAGCGGTTCCGCAGAAGCGAAAAAAGCACCGCAGAAGCGGTAGCAGGGAAACCGCTGAAGCAGATGTCTGATCGCATAAGCGATTCCTGGGGAAATTAGTGAGAACCGCAGAAGCGGTCAATCGGCCGCAGAAGCAGTCCCGCATAAGCGTTAGCGGGACCGCATAAGCGAAAATCGCTGAAGGATTTTAATGAACCAGTGTTCGCGAATTTCAGAAATAAGAAAACGCTTTGGACTTCGAACGAGAGGCGATTTTGGGCGATTTTGAAGAGGATTCGAAGGGTTATCATCAGGTATGAATATTTGTAATTGGAATATGTTATTATGGTGCAAAAATATTGATTTAATCACTGAAATTCAAGGATTTAAGGGTTAAAAATGGTGGTTAGGGCTTGAAACCTAAGAAAGTGTAAACTTGGAATTTGAGGGGTAAAATGGACTCCGATTCTTGTGTATTTTATATGTACGGACTCGTGGTGAGACGAGGATTCCGGGAATGTGAATTTCATAATTTTTCTAGAAGTGGGCCCGAGGCTCGGGTTTTGCCAACTTCGTGTTTTTGAGTATTTTTCGAGTTCTTTCGATTGGGTTATGTCCCATTGGCCTATTGTAATGTATTCGTTGTGGTTTTGACTAGATTCGATGCGTGAGGAGGCGGATTCGAGAGGAAAAGGCATGGCGGACTAGTTTTGTGGCCGGCTTGAGGTGATTAATAGATGTAGATGATGACCTGAGGGTTTGAAACCCCGGTATATCACACTATGACGCTATATTGAGGCGAGACACGAACTCTACGGTGAGTGCGGGGTTGATTGTGATTGGGGACTATGGCTTAGTCTGACTGAATAACGTTCGTACTGTGTTATTGGGTAGAAATTAGCTGGTAAACCTCCTACTTGGATGGTTATGGATATATTCGGGCTATATGCCGGTTATTTGGATCCCGTAGGGATTATTATCACTGTTGCCATAAAATTGAGCATGTTTCCATGATATCAGTCCTGAGTTAAATACTGTCTAGAAATGATTAGTAATCTTCTAAGGTTTTAATCACTTAAACTATAATACCTATTAAATGGAACTGAAAATGATAAACTTGATTGTGCCCGTGTGGCTTACATGCATATATAAATGGACTGATTATGGACCGGGCTGCACGCCGCAGCGAATGCTACTATGTCATTGCGCTTAGGCTGTAGGAGCCCCTCCGGAGTCTGAACCCCCACAGTGAGCGCGGGTACCCAATGGATCGGGCTGTACGCCGCAGCGGTCATGTGCATTGCATTGCATTCATGCATTGATATCTATTTGTCTATCTGTCGTTGATTATTGTTGTTTCATCGTTTAATGTGCTAAGTGGTTAGTTTTAGCTTTGCATTGTGGTATTTCGGGATTTCTTACTTTCAGTCATTATATATGTCTATTACCACTGAGTTGGAAGTACTCACTTTACTCCCTGCACCATGTGTGCAGATCCAGGTATCCCGGGAGTTTAGCTGAGCTTTTGCTGATTTCAGAGTTTATCTGGAGTTGTAGAGGTAGCTGCCTTACGTCCGTAGGACCCGACTCCTCCCCTATGTCTTTTATTATCTTTCCGCAGTTTTGAGACATTGTATTATTTGGAGTCTTGTCACACTGTATTGTTAGAGGATCTAAACTCATGACCCCCAGGTCTTTGGGAGTGTATTCAGTATTATCGTGATATTCAGCTTATTTCTATCAGTTTATACTTTAAGCATTAATGCTGTTAATGGTATCCCAATAATTGGTTTTGAGCTTCATGCTCGGGTTGAGAGTGTAAATGGTCGGGCTTGCCTAGCAGTTGTGTTGGGCGCCATCACGACCGGGATTGGGGTTGTGACAAAAGCCCCCAAGTGTCTATGTGAATAAGTTGAAAAAAATAAGACGATTGAATGGAACTGTCAGGAAAGAGAAGTCTAGTTTGTCTTACTAAGGGACAAATAGGACAAGTAAAGGACTGTTTGGAGTTAAAGTCACAATTAAGACCAGAAATAGATTTCATCTTAGAAAATGGTATATGACCAAGTCTATAGTGCCAAACAACATCAGAATTATTCACTTTATTTAAAGTAACTATGGTATTTGCAGAGGAATTGTGATTCACATCAGCTGCAGTAGTAGAAAACACAGGTAAAGAGGAAACAAGTAAAGAAGAAACATTTGAAGAACAAGTGTTCACATGAGCAGACTCAATTGGTGAGGTGACATGTTGAAAGAGTTTGTGAAGTCCACTGTCCGGCCTACCAAGCACCACTGGCTTCTTCACTGAAGGGCCCTGGAATGTGCAAGCAGACTTGGTAAACTGAACAACATCATCACAATGATTTAAAAGTTTATGAACATATATGAGATTATGTTTGAAACTGGGAATGTAAAGGACATTATGAAGGATTAAATCAGGGAACAAAGCTAAAGACCCAACATTAGTTACTTTGACTTTGTACCCATTTGGGAGAGAAACAAGATAGGGAATAGGAAGAGTGATTATATCAAAAAGTAGGCTCTTAATAGAAGTCATGTGATCAGTAGCTTCTGAGTCTATTATCCAAACAATACCATTCACACTAGATTACCAGCAAAGTTAGCAGAAGCCATAAGAGGTGAAGATTGTGGGGAAGCAGAAATTTGGGATTGTTGCAATAAGGTCATCAGCTGGGAGTATTGATCCTTAGTGAGGCCAGGTATAGCAGAAAATTCTTCATGTTCAAATGGACCAGCAGAACTACCAAGCACAAAATTAACACCAGGAGAGTCAAGCTCAACATGTGCAGCAGATCTACGAGGAGGTCCTTTGTTGAACTTGAAGTGAGAAGGATATCCATGCAACTTATAGCACTTATCTATTGAGTGACCAGGTTTTTTGCAGTACTTGCAAATAAGAGAGTTCCTAGTCCCATCAAAAGAAACCTTAGAAGGGAATGAGGGCTTAGAAGTCCCAGCATGAAAGGAAGCAGACTGAGATGAAAATTGAGAGGCAGAAGACACTTGTCTCTATTTTTTATCAGACAAAATAATGTTGTACACATTTCCAATAGATGGAAGTGGCTTCATCATTAAAATGTTGCTGCGAGTCTGCACATAGGTATCATTCACACCCATAAGGAACTGATAAACCTTTTGCTCTTCATCCTCAGCAGCTTTTCCACCACAAGTGCAAACTCTGGTCATATAGGAAGCAATCTCATCCCAGAGTTGTTTAATTTTGTTAAAATACGAGGCAATGTCTAAAGACCCTTGGGAAATATGAGCTAGTTCTTTCTTTAGCTCAAAAACTCTAGCCCCATCAGCCTTACCATATCTCTCTTCCAACTCATACCAAATTTGCTTGGCAAATTCGGAATATTCAGCACTACGAGATATCTCTTTTGACAAAGAGTTTATCAACCATGAAACTACAAGATCATTACATCGTTGCCATTGGCGAGCCAGAGGAGATCCAACAGGCGGCTTAGCAGAAGAATAACTAATGAAATCAAGTTTATTTCGAATAGAGAGAGCAACCAAAATATTTCTCCTCCAGCTGCCATAGCAGGTGCCATCAAATGGATTAGAAACCAAGGAGGCTCCAGTACATCGGATGGATGCACATATAGGGGATGACATGGATGTGTGGAATCATCCTCATGAAAAACAGTACGAGACACATTAGATGAGGAGGAAGACGTGATAGCAGGATTATCATTTGTCATTGTGAAAGAACAGAGCAACAATTACAATATCTAAACAAATATTCAACCAAAAATACAAGAAATGTGAGGAAGAACAAATTTACCCCCCTCTTTTGCAACCGAAAAGAGAACAACCTTGAAAAAAATCGAAAAATAGGCTTAGCCGGCGTAGCAAAATAACGAGAAAACCCTATCTTGAAGCAGTTGAAAACCCTAGCTCGGAATAACCAGAGAATCGTTCAATCTCACCATCAAATCTGAAGATCCAGCAGAAATTTGGTGAATATGTCCAAAATATTACGAAAATTTCCAGCAAATTCGGATAAGAAACTGTTTCAGCATGAAATCAACAAAAAAGGCCAAAGGTCGATGAAAACCTATGTGATTAACATCAATCGAAAACGGATGGAATGAACTATCAGGATCTATGCTCTGATACCATGTTACAAATCGTAAAGTAGAGAAGGGATGAAGATGAAACAAGCGTTACATTTGAGAGAAGCTTCAGATATTTTCATTAATTGCCAAAATGAAATCCTCAGTATCTATATCAAATATAGAACAAAATGACAAAGAATAAATAATGGGCCTCTTACTCGGTGGCCCAATACAACTAATACAAAATTGGATTGGCCCACTACTAAAACTAACTAACTAATTACAATAAAAGCCCAAGGCTACATATCAGCCTTTGTCTTCTAGTAGTCCAACATGCCCATTGTACACTATAGCATTTTGAGGAAAGCCACCTAAAGTGGCACCCGCAGTGCCACCAATGTGAGTGCCACTTGTAACACCTACTGTTAGCCCCTTGACAATGATCCTCGGCAGGTGTGGGTCGTGACAAGTATTTTCATGATGGACTTGGCGTACAACCTGAAAATTGGGGAAACATCATGACAGGCAGCTCGGCATGACGGACTATGCAGGGCATGATAAAGGCAATTTGGACGAAAGCAAGGCACATTTAACTTAGACATACGGGTTGGCAAAGCAATGGCATGGCAAAGCCATGTCAAGCAGGGGCAAAGACATGGCAAGGCAACGCAAAACAATACGGGACAAGACATGGCAATTGATGCGAACAGATTTAATCAAGTTGGGGGCAACTTGACATGACCGGGCAGCTGTGACAATGAACGTGTGCGGCAAAGTCAGCGGACGACGAGCTGTGGCAATGGCATTGGTGCGGAGCAGTGTCAAAGACAAGGTTGGGCGCAATGCCAGCCTTGGCACCAAGCAGCTGGGCGAAAATCAGCACATGTTGTGCATAGGCAGCAGTTGGAAAGCATGTGTAAGGCACATGGGAAGCAGTTGGCAATTGCAACCTCTCCCCAAAACATGTTGATCATGCCCTAAAAGTGTGCCCACATTTTTGTACATGTCCTAACATGTTTGCCCATCAGTTGGGGGCCTTGCCAACTGATTTTAGCCTTATAAATTAGTGCTTAGAATGCCAAAAATGGGGCAGAACTTAGTCAAGGCATTGTATTAGCCAAAAATTTGTCTAAGTCATTTCCTAAGGGTAGGAAATTCATTTTGGGGCAGGGAATTGGAGAATTATTTGTCATGGCCATAGGGTTGGCTTTTATGTTCTTGTATTCACTTTATTAATACAAGTTAGGAAGAAATTCCTGTAATCTCGTGTGCCTTTTTACTGTTTTTGCTGCCTACTTTCATTCTATATTCAAAATGTCCCTAAAAGTAATCTAAGTGTTGGAAAGGCTGAAATCAAGGCTGAGCTTGATTGCCGCACAGAGGTGAACCTCGGGCAGAATTCGAGTGACATAAAACACCCCCGTGACAATTGGTATCAGAGCCAGGTTGGATTGGGGCGGAGACACAACGTTCAGTGGTTGAATTTTGTGAAGAATGGTTGGTGGCAACGCAGAACTGAAGGAAAAGGTTGCTGCACTAGAGGCACTCATCGGAACTGTTGATGGGGATCAATTTCTGACTATCATGACTCGTCTTGCTTTTCTTGAGGGCGAGTTAAACAGGCTGAGCCAGGAGTGCAAAGATCTGAAAACGGAAAACGGGTTGCTGCATCGGGTTGTTGGCAATGATGAAGCACAGCGTGAGGCAGATCATACCAAAGTCAAAATTCCAGAGCCTAAAGAGTTTAATGGCGCAAGGAGTGCCAAGAAACTCGAAAATTTCCTGTGGGATATGGAGCAGTACTTCCATGCTGCCAAGGTGCTAGATGAAGACAAGGTCACCATTACGACTATGTATTTGGTGGACGATGCAAAGCTTTGGTAGCGCACGTGCGTGGCAGATGATGTAAGTGCTGGTAGGCCGAAAATTGACTCTTGGGAAGGGATGAAGAAAGAGTTGAAAGATCAATTCTTTCCTAGCAATGCGGGTTGGATTGCTAGAGATCGTTTGAAAAAGTTGAAACAAACTGGAACGGTCAGGGATTATGTCAAAGAGTTTAGTTCTTTAATGCTGGATATAAGCAACATGTCTGACGAGGACAAGCTGCATAATTTCCTTTATGGGTTGCAGCCATGTGCTCAAATGGAACTACGAAGGCAGAATGTGAAAGACCTTTCTAGTGCCATTGCTGCGGCGGATGCATTGGGTGATTTCCGGTGGGGACAAGATGGTTCTGACTTCTCTACTACTTCAAAGTCCAATAACGGGAACAAGGACAAGGCAAAAGAGTGGAGAAAAAATGGAAACGACAAGGGTAATGCTGTTGAGGGCAATGGCAATGAGAAGGGAAAGCAATATGCTGGACCTTCGACAAAATGGGGACAAAACAGCAAGTTTGATGGCTGTTTTATTTGCAAGGGACCACACATGGCGAGGGACTGTCCAAGAATTGAAAAGCTTTCAGCGTTGTTTGCTGAAGAAAAATGTGAAGATGAGCAAAACGAGGAAGAACAGGAGCAAGCAACAGTACATTTGGGAGCTATGGTGGTGCTGAAAAATGCAGAAGCTACTTCGTCAAGGACGACGAATTCTTCTGGTGGGGGTGGTTTGTTAGCCCCTTGATAATGATCCTCGGCAGGTGTGGGTTGTGACAAGTATTTTCATGATGGACTTGGCGCACAACCTGAAAATTGGGGCAACATCATGACGGGCAGCTCGGCATGACGAACTTTGCGGGGCATGACAAAAGCACCTTGGACGGAAGCAAGGCGCATTTTACTTAGACATACGGGTTGGCAAAGCAATGGCATGGCAAAGCCATGTCAAGTAGGGGCAAAGACATGGCAAGACAAGGCAAAACAATACGGGACAAGACATGGCAATTGATGCGGACAAATTTAATCAAGTTGGGGGCAACTTGACATGACCGGGCAGCTGTGACAATGAATGTGTGCGGCAAAGTCAGCGGGCGACGAGCTGTGGCAATAGCATTGGTGCGGAGCAGTGCCAAAGACAAGGTTGTGCGCAACGCCAGCCTTGGCACCAAGCAGCTGGGCGAAAATCAGCACATGTTGTGCATAGGCAGCAGTTGGAAAGCATGTGCAAGGCACATGGGAAGCAGTTGGCAGTTGCAACCTCTCCCCAAAACATGCTAATCATGCCCTAAAAGTGTGCCCACGTTTTTGTACATGTCCTAACATGTTTGCCCATCAGTTGGGGCCTTGTCAACTGATTTTAGCCTTATAAATTAGTGCATAGAATGCCAAAAACTGGGCGGAACTTATTCAAGGCATTGTGTTAGCCAAAAATTTGTCTAAGTCATTTCCTAAGGGTAGGAAATTCATTTTGGGGTAGGGAATTGGGGAATTCTTTGTCTTGGCCATAGGACTGGCTTTTGTGTTCTTGTATTCACTTTATTAATACAAGTGAGGAAGAAATTCCTGTAATCTCGTATGCCTTTTTACTGTTTTTGCTGCCTACTTTCATTCTATATTCAAAACGTCCCTAAAAGTAATCCAAGTGTTGGAAAGACAGAAATCAAGGCTGGGCTTGATTGCCGCACGTAGGTGAACCTCGGGCAGAATTCGAGTGACATAAAACACCCCGTGACACCTACCACCGTTTCACTAGTAGGAGGAGTAGGACTTGGGGAAGCAAGTGGGAGCAATTGCATTCTCAAGACGGCTGAGAATAGGTGAAGGCTATTCTTTGTTGTTTTTTATCACTACCGATTTTGTTCTTTATATTCAAAGAAAAAGAAGATCATATAATAGAGGAAAATATTTAAACTTAGCACTGAACACCTCTATGGTTTGAAATAATGTACTTTAGAGTTAAGTCCTACTAACGAATTCTAAACATTAACCCTATCAAAAACTATCATGTAATCTTTTGTACTCTTGCCACGTGCTTTGCACATGCTTTACACAAGCTTTGCACTGTAATCTTTATCTAATAAATGTTGATTTTTTTTTTGTATCTATTGTTACTATTGTCATATAAATTAATAAAATAACGAAGAATTGAAACAAAAAGATATAAATAAAAAGAATTACTATAACGGAAAATATAAGAAGAGCTAAATGAAACACGTAAAATATGCATTAACTTAAAGTACAAAAACTTGAAACTCTCGCAAAATCTTGCGTAATTAAAGAAATGAAGAGGACTTATTGCAATTACCATTAATATTTTTCTCCTTATCCTAATCATGGGAAACAAGAAATGTAAATAAAACTAAGTTTAGTAATTCAACACCCTTAACATGTATGGTGAAAAAAATACCAATACTTAATTATTTATTGTTTATAAAAATACAAAACACTCATTCTACCATGTTTTGATCAATCATCCTCTGGTGGAGGAAAGTTGAGATCTGGCACACGGTACTTCTTCCCATTGTCTATCAATTTCAAATCAAGAATGTTCACATCATTTCGTCTCGTTGGACTTGGTTCTGCGGCAACCTCCTCTTTTCCTTGCGATGCAACATGTTTTTTGCCTTTGTCCTTGACAACCTCTTTTAGTGGTTGAACATCAGCAGATTCATTATATGCACCTTCCCTATTGTGGCTTGCCTGGGAACGCATATACCCAACCGAGGATTTGGGTGAATGAATGTCTTTTCCACTACGCATTAAGTAGTCTCGCTTCCAAGGAAAGTTAAGAGGATGCGACACATTTGGCAGCTGAACATTACTTGGCTGTAGAATACTGCTTCCTCCATTGAACATGTCATATGACCGCTTCTGCAAGAGGCTAGCTGCGACTGTAACATTTCGAGGACCACTGTAACCTACAGTGGTCCTCGCATTGCTATTAATGTGAGTGCCACTTGTGGCACCTGCCACTGCTCCAGTAGTAGGAGGAGTGGGACTTAGGGGAGGATTTTCTTCTTGTTTTTCATCACTACCACTTTTGTTCTTCATATTCAAAAAAAAAAAAATGTATTATGGGCAAAAAATAAATAGCTCAAGCATTCAAAAGAAAGTAACTTTATTGATATAAGGAAAACCATTTAAATTTGGTTGTTAAGACCCTTAGGGATCGAAGCGCTGTTTAGAATTTGGTCCTTTATCGAATTCTTAATTGTCATCCCATCAAAAACTATTATATAGCCTTCTACGATACTATTTTATCTTGTGCTTTATATAAGCTTTCTACACATGAATACTTCGTCTCATATATACACGCAAAATAACTTAAACCATCCCTAAACTTGGCTCGAATTATTAGTATCCTTCCCGAATTATTCTCAGTCTTAATTACCCCCCTCAACTTGGTCTTTTGAGGGTCATTACCCCCTTAGACGTTGATGTGGAAAAAAGTGTGGGTGCACTCGCGTGCCAAGTGAATTTTTCTGTTATGTGGCATTATTTTGAAAAATAAAATACTTTTTTACCTTTTAAGAATATTACTTTTGTAGATAATTTTTTTTCAAATAAAATTTATAATAAAACTTGAATATAACTACATTATTTAGGCTAAATATTTTTATTTGGCCAAAAATTAGTTAATATTTTTTTAATTTGATCTGAAATAAAGATTTATACAATTAAAATAAATAGTCAAGGCATCTAAAATGTTATAAAAAATACTCATTGCATCTAAAGAGTTTACATATATATGAACCAGATCTACGTACGTGTTACAGACCCGTAATTGATTTGCACTTATTTGTATTAAAACAAAATTAATTATCCTAACCTAAAATTAAAATGACGTTTTGATAAATATTTTCTATATTGTATCATATGAGATAACCAAATTAGGAAAACTTACATTGCTTTGATCCTTAGGAGACCTTTTCTTAATTGGAACAATGTTGTTTGAACCTGGTGATGATGCCATGGGTGCTTTGAAAGACGAAGCAAGATCAATATTGTTTAAGGAACCAGGTGGGAATGTGATGGAGAAATTAGGCAATATTAATAGCTCTCAAATGTAATCTAAAGATTGTATTATTTATCAAAAGTTTTAATGTGTTACCAAATATGCATAATAAGATTTAGATATTAAATAAATAAGTAACCATATAACTTTATCGATGTAATTTGAATTGATATAGAAATTTAGTTAGTTTATAACTTGTTGAAACAACTTACTATGAGCGAGGAAATATTTGACTTGATGAATTGAATTACAACTCAGACTATGTGTAGATTCTAAATTTGTGAGTTAAAATGCTTTAGCCAGAATATATATATAAAGAATGATTTAACAACAGTAATTACGCCTCAATTCAAAATATTAGTAGGGCAACTTTATATGAATCATTTGTATCATCTCCACTCTATCTGGGCTTTTTTCATTTCCCTACTCAATAATGGGTCTTTTAGAAAAAAAATTAGGATTTTCTGAAAATAGGAAGGCTCCAAATCTCATACATATACTAAATATATCTAACTAAACGTAGAAGACTTCAGTCAAACAATGTACATAATGTAACTGTATCAATTAATAATAACTAACCTTAATCCCAATATCTCACCTAGCAAAAATATCTCATGACCGTGCCTTAATTAATAACTAGTATTAGTACCCGTGCAATGCGCGGATACAAATCATGTCCAATATGTAGGTTGTTTGAATCATGTGAAAATAACTTTAAAATATAAACCTTTCAGACAAAAATTATATAACATTAGATATTAATTATAAAACATGATACAAAATATTATTCAAATCTCGTAGTAGACAATTTTTGTATTTTATTTGTAGCAACCTAATCCCTTGATTTTAGTACTTGCATTTTGTTTCGATATCAATATTAAAAAATACTAAATACGTCATGTTGTGATCTGTCTTGTTTGAGCATATTATATCATATTATTTTAACAAAATTCTTACAATCACTTTGTTTTTGACTTAAAGTCAAATATGTCTTTGTCACAAACCGGATTTTCCACTATCAGGAGTCGTGATGGCACCTACTAACGGAGCTAGGCCAGCCAAACAGTAAACATTCTCTGAAAATTTCTCAACAATAAAAACATACGAAAATAATTAAATAAAAGCGGAAGACTTTAAGCTTAAAAACCTGAAATCAAAATGCGGAAGTTTAAGACGAATCTCTACCCAAAATATGGTGTCACTAGCTCACGGACTGCTATAGAGTACTAAAAACAAGTCTGAAATGAAATTACATATTGTTTGTCTCGAAACAAAGAAAACAAACTAAAACGTAGGAGGGACTTCGGCCTGCGAACGCTAGCTAGGCTACCTCGTGAGTCCCTGGACTGAAGACAACTCCCGAGCAATCCTACTGCTGATGTCCAAAAGCTGTTCCTGGATCTGTGCAAAAAGATGCACAGAGTGTAGCATCAGCACAACTGACCCCATGTGCTGGTAAGTGACTGGCCTAACCCCGGCGAAGTAGTGACGAGGCTAGACAGGACCTAACAAAAATAACATGTGCAGATATATATATATATATATATATATATATATATATATATATATATATATATATATATATATATAT
>MU691522.1:23702-49237 GCA_026770625.1 Nicotiana glauca
TAATAATCTTTCAACAACTCCAACCACCTCCTCTGCCTCAAATTCAACTCTTTTTTCTTGAACAAGTACTGAAGGCTCTTATGATCCGCGTACACCTCACACGTCACACCATATAGATAATGCCTCCAAATCTTCAAAGCGTGAACAATGGATGCCAACTCTAAATCATGGACCGGATAGTTCTTCTCGTGGATCTTCAATTGCCTCGAAGCATAAGCTATGACTCTGCCACCCTGCATCAATACTGCACCAAGCCCAATACGGGAAGCATCACAATAAACTGTATAAGGCCCTGAACCTGTGGGCAAAACCAATACCGGTGCCGTAGTCAGAGCTGTCTTGAGCTTCTGAAAGCTCTCCTCGCACTCGTCTGACCACCTGAACTGGGCACCCTTCTAGGTCAACCTGGTCATCGGGGCTGCTATAGATGAAAACCCCTCCACGAACCGATGGTAATAACCTGCTAACCCTAAGAAACTTCGAATCTCGGTCGCTGAAGCTGGTCGGGGTCAATTCTTGACTGCCTCAATCTTCTTTGGGTCCACCTGAATACCCTCTGCTGATACAATATGACCTAAAAATGCAATCGAACTAAACCAGAACTTGCACTTCGAGAACTTAGCATACAACTGACTATCCTTCAGAGTCTGAAGAACCACTCTAAAGTGCTGCTCGTGCTCCTCCTGGCTGCGGGAGAACACCAAAATATCATCAATAAAGACTATCACGAACAAGTCTAGATAAGGCCTGAATACTCGGTTCATCAACTCCATAAAAGCTGCTGGGGCATTGGTCAACCCGAATAACATTACCAAAAGCTCATAATGCCCATACCGAGTGCGAAATGTCGTCTTAGGGACATCAAACACTCTAATCCTCAGCTGATGGTAGCCAGATGTCAAGTCTATCTTTGAAAACACCTTCGCACCTTGAAGCTGGTCAAACGAATCATCAATCCTCGGCAGTGGATACTTGTTCTTTATCGTCACCTTGTTCAATTGCCGGTAATCAATGCACATCCTCATCGATCCATCCTTTTTTTTTCACAAATAGCACCGGTGCGCCCCAAGGAGAAACACTAGGCCTGATAAAACCCTTCTCTAGAAAATCCTGCAACTGGTCCTTTAATTCCTTTAACTCTAGCGGGGCCATGCGATATGGCGGGATAGAAATGGGCTGCGTGCCCGGGGCCAGATCAATACAGAAATCAATATCCCTGTCGGGCGGCATACCCGGCAGGTCTGAAATGAAAACCTCTGGGAACTCCCGAACAGTAGGAACAGAATCAATAGAAGGAACCTCTGTGCTGGAATCACGAACATATGCCAAATAAGCTAAACACCCCTTTTCGACCATGCGTCGAGCCTTAACATATGAAATAACACTGCAGGCGGCATGTCCTAGGGTCCCTCTCCACTCCAATCAGGGCAAATCTGGCAAGGCCAAAGTCACGGTCTTGGCGTGACAATCCAAGATAGTATGATACGGGGACAACCAATCCATCCCCAGTATAACATCAAAATCCACCATTTCTAAAAGCAATAAATCAACTCGGGTCTCAAGACCCTCAAATACTACTACACAGTAATGATGAACTCGGTCGACCACTATAGAATCTCCCACTGGTGTAGATACATATACATGAATACCCAAAGCATTACTAGGCATAGCCATATAGGGTGCAAAATAACACGACACATATGAATACGTAGACCTAGGGTCAAATAGCACTGAAGCATCCCTGTCACAGACCAGAATAGTACCTGTAATAATAGCATTTGAAGACTTAGCCTCTGGCCTGGCTGGCAAGGCATAACACCGGGGCTGGGCCCCAACTCCCTGAACCATGTCTCTAGGACGATCGGCTACTGGCTGACCTCTACCTCTGCCGGTCCGAGCTCCACCTCTATGGTCTCTACCTCCACCTCTATGACCCCCTACCCCCACCTCTATCTGGTTGGGTGGCCTGTGGATCACCTGACACCTGAATCATAGGACAAGGACCTTGCTGCTGAGAGCTGTCAGAAGCTAGAGGGCAATACCTGGCAATATGTCTCGTGTCGCCACAAGTGTAACAAGCCCTCGGCTGTTGAGAATAACGGAGTGGTGGCACGCGCAGATAGGTGCTGATGGTGAACTGAAAAGTTGCTGGTCGGAGTACTGCGACTGAGATCCACGGCCACCGGAAGTACCATGAGAAACCTGAAGAGCTGACTGAAAGGGCCTCGGCGAATGACCTCTACCATAGGAATCCCCACCTCCATACGAGGTACCACTGAACCTACCAGAATGACGAGGCCTCTTATCCGACATCTGACCACCTCCCCATGAGAGGGCCATCTCAACTCTGCGAGCCGCATTGTCCGCCTCCTGAAAGGAAATATCACTACCAACTCCCATATCCATCTAGAGATGGATCGGCTGAATCAGTCCATCAATAAATCTCCGGACCCTCTCTCGCTATGTGGGGAGTATCAAAATCGCATGGCGTGCCAAGTCAACAAATCGAGTCTCATACTGTGTAACTATCATGGAGCCCTGCTGGAGGCGCTCAAACTGCCGGCGAAGTGCCTCCCGCTGAGTGACTGGGAGAAACTTCTCCAAAAATAACTCCATAAACTGATCCCATGTCAAAGCTGGAGACCCTGCTGGTCTAGACAGGCAAAAATCTCTCCACCAAGTCTTGGCGGATCCTGCAAGCCGGTAGGTGGCAAAATCGACCCCATTGGTCTCCACTATACCCATGATCCTAATGATCTCATGACAGCTGAATAAGAAATCCTGAGGATCCTCTGACGAAGCACCGCTAAATATGGTGGTGAAGAGATTGGAGAACCGATCAAGTCTCCACAAAGCATCCGAAGCCATAGCCGCTCCATCGCCGGCCTGAGCTGTAATACCTGGCTGAGCTGCCACAGCTGGCTAAATCACTGGGACATGAGTCTGGGAGCTACCTGCTCCGGAGTACGTGTATCAGGAGTCTGAACCCCTCCTCCAGCCGGAGAAGTGACTGGTGCTACTGGCAGCAAACCCGCTCTAGTGACACTCTTCATAAATCCTGCCAATCTGACTAGAGCATCCTGAAGATCTGGGGTGACCATGACCCCTCCTGGGACCTGATCTGGGCCCACTGGAGCTGCTGGGGCTGGAACCTCCTCATCATAGTCAATATGAAGCTCCACCTCTGGGACAGCCGCCCGGGGCTGAGCTCTGCCCCTGCCTCGACCTCTGGCACGGCCTCGGCCTCGGCCTCTGCCCCTCGTAGGAGTTGTTGCTGGGGGCTCGGGCTACTGCGCGGTAGAGGAAGCACGTGTTCACGCCATCTGCGAAAGAACAGAGTAGAAAGATAATCAGTATTTGAGAAACAGAATCGCACGACAAGAAAGAACAAAAGTGAAACCTTTCCTAAATCCGTAGCCTTTGAGGGATAAATACAGACGTCTCCGTACCGATCCCTCAGACTCTACCAAGTTTGTACGTGAGTAGCGAGACCTATGCAACCTAGAGCTCTAATACCAACTTGTCACGACCCGAATTTTCCATCATCAGGAGTCGTGATGACGCCTACTAACGGAGCTAGGCCAGCCAAACAGTAAACATTCTCTGAAAATTTCTCAACAATAAATACATACGAAAACAATTAAATAAAAGCAGAAGACTTTAAGCTTATAAAACTGAAATCAAAATGCGGAAGTTTAAGACGAATCTCTACCCAAAATCTGGTGTCACTAGCTCATGGACTGCTATAAAGTACTAAAAACAAGTCTGAAATGAAATTACATACTGTTTGTCTCGAAACAAAGAAAACAAACTAAAACGTAGGAGGGACTTCGGCCTGCGAACGCCAGCTAGGCTACCTCGTGAGTCCCTGAACTGAAGACAACTCCCGAGTAATCCTACTCCTGCTGTCCAAAAGCTGCTCCTGGATCTATGCAAAAAGATGCACTGAGTATAGCATCAGCACAACCGACCCCATGTGCTGGTAAGTGCCTGGCCTAACCCCGGCGAAGTAGTGACGAGGCTAGACAGGACCTAACAAAAACAATCTGTGCAGATATATATATACACACACACACACACACAAAGGCAACGGAAATAACAACGGAAAACATCAAACAAAACTGGGAAGGGGGCATGCTCGAGGGATACAGCGAAAACGGATCAACGGATATAACAACGAAACTACATCAATACCATGACTCATATAAGTGATCGGCGCACCACACGATCCCATAGTATATAATTATAAGTGGACGGCATGCCACACGATACCATTTCATAATATCATGTGGTAGGCGTACCACTCGCTCCTATTTCATAATATCACGGGGTTGGCGTACCACTCGCTCCCATTTTATAATATCACGTGGTAGGCGTACCACTCGCTCCCATTTTATAATATCACGTGGTAGGCGAACCACTCGATCCCATTTCATAATATATAAGTGGTCGGCATGCCACACGATCCCATTTCATAATATATATAAGTGGTCGGTATGCCACACGATCCCATTTCTTTCAACACAATACACAAAAAAATCCCGACAAGGGAACAAGATAATATAATAAACTATCCTAGCAAGGGAGATCTAGCTATAACCAAACTTATTCAATTTCTACTTAGCATATTTCAATCAATGCTCAGCCTCAACAATTACCGGCTCGCTGTTTATAGATTTCTAACCAAGTCCTCATAAACAACAATTTAGAATTTGATAAATTAGCAATTCAGGACTCACGGTCATGCTCTACACCAGTGTATAGATACTCGTCACCCTGACTATACACCGTACTCGACAAATAGAAATTAGCAAATAAGATTCTACTCATATTCCCTCAAGCCAAAGTTAGACCAAACACTTACTTCGGTCCAAAGAATAGCAATCAATTCTCCAATACCGCCTTTCCTCTAAAATCCGACTCCGAAACAAAGGTATCTAGGCATAATTAATTCAATAATATCAATTAGGGCTCAACAACATAATCCCATAGCCAAGAAATGAATTTTCTAGAATTCTTCCAAAAATACCATAATTCGACACCGGGCCCACATGGTTCAAACACGAGGCTCGAACCAAAACCTAGTCACCCATAATCCCACGAGTTTAAATATATAATTTATTTTAAGATTTGACCCCAAATCGATGTTGAATCACCCAAAATTTCCAAAACCCTAACTCTACCCAAAACCCCTAATTTCTACCTTGAATTCATGATTTAGAGCTAGGAAATTAGTAATTAATGAAGAAAATTGAAAAAAACAAGTTAAACAATGCTTACCCAAGAAGTTTTGATGAAGAAGTGCTCTAAAATTCGCCCTAGGACTTTGGAGAAGGAAGAGCTCGTGAAGTTATATGTTTTTCCCGTCACTGGTTCTGTTTTTGAATTAAAAATTCGCTGAGCAAAATTGCCCTTCGCGTTCGCGGGAAAGGGGCCGCGTTCGCGAAGGGTAAACTGGGCAACACATCGCGAACGCGTGAAAGGGAACGCGAACGCGTAGAAGAAAATGCTAGGGGTCCAGAACTTGGCCTACGCGAACGCGTGGACCGTAACGCGAATGCTAGGAAGGGGTATGCAACACTACGTGTTCGCGAGGCTATATACGTGAACGCGAAGAGTAAAAAGGGGCTGAATCCTCAGAGTCAAATGACTCTACGCGAACGCGAGGCAAGGGATGCGAACGCGACGGAGGAACCAAGGAAAAGTACGCGAACGCGATGGAGGAACCAAGGAAAAGTACGCGAACGCGAGCCTAAGGACGCGGACGCGAAGAAGGAATCACTGGGCAAAAAAAATGCTGAAAAATCTGCTACCAACCTAAGTGTAAAAACACCCCGAACCACCTCCAATTCACTCCCGAGCCCTCGAGGCTCCTAATCAATCACACACACTAACTCAATAACATCCTACGAACTTACTCGAGCGATCAAATCGCCAAAACATCATCAAAATCAAATAATCAAGCCTCAATATCATCATTTTTATTTCAAACTTCTTAAACTACTAACTTTAGATAATTAGGTCCGAAACACGTCAAACGACGTCCGATTTCAACCAAACTTCACAGAAAGCACTTAACACATATTTAAGACCTGTACCGGACGTCGGAACCAAAATACGAGCCCGATACCATAGTCTTTTAATTAATTTTCACTTTCATTTTCCTTAATAATTTCAGAAAAATAATTTAACAGAAAAATTCTTTTACTCGAGTTCTAGACCTCGGATTTCGACTCCGGGCACATGCTCGAGTCCCATATTTTTCTACGGACCCTCCGGGACCGTCAAATTACGGGTCCGGGTCCGGGTCCGGGTCCGGGTCCGTTTACTAAAAATGTTGGCCGAAGTCAACTTTAGCCATATTAATATCAAAATTCTTCAAATTCTTCACAGATTTCACATATTTTAACATAAAAGCTTTCCGACTACTCGTCCGGACTGCGCACGGAAATCGAAGCAACTAAAAATGAGGTTTTCAAGGCCTCAGAAGTGCGAAAAAAGGGAAAATCCGGTGATGATCATTTGGGTCGTCACAGTCTTATTCATCACATCATTTTTGCGAAAATTCTTTTTTATTTTTGTTCTTGTCTTGTAGTTGTTGTATTATTTATTATTTAATTTTTTTATTAGCTTAATATTAAAATTAATATCTTGCTTATTATCCTTTTAATAGTCTTTAATAAATATAAATTTTTATTCTTAAAATTTGGTATATTTTAATGCTTGTATCCTCTTATTCAGAAATTTTTAATCATTTAAATTTATTAGTAATATTTTTAAATATAATTTAATTATTTAATTTATTTTTTTCAATTAATTAAAGTATAAATATCCTCACACTACCGTTTTTTTTATACATTCCTTCCCTACTATAAATTTTAATTAGTTTTTGTATTAATATTTTACCTATAACCAAAATAATATCATTTTTTTAAAAAAAAAATTTAACTTTGAATTAGCCTAAAATATTAATACATACGTTATTTGATTATTATGTTCCAAATATATTGATTTCTCTTATAATTATTTTTGTATTAAATGCAGTTAAATTTTCTTTCTTTTTTAGCTTTAAGGTATTAATTTAATTTTTAATTATCATTAGTAAAATTACCTATATTAGAAATTAATTTTATTTTATTCATAGAATTTTTTTCTTAGTTATTTGAACACATTATATCTAAATACTGTAGTAATAGTTTTGTTGTTTTATTTCTTTGCATGATATTTTCAAAAATAAAAAAATTATGAAATAAAAAAATCTCATCTCAAATTCATATAATTCTTATTATTCTATGTTGTAAATTGGATCACAATTTCAAAATATTATGCTATGCTTCCAAACTTAAACTAATTGCACTCAATTCAGATATCAATCATAGAAAAATATTTTCTTAATTGTTTGAACATACTATATCTAAATATTGTAGTAATATTTTCACTATCATTTTATTTATTTATGTAAATTTTTTCTTTTTTAGTTTTAAGATACAAATTTTAATTTTAATTTTCATTAGTACCTATATTATGTATTTTTAAAATTTTATTTATTTATTTTTCATAAATAAGACTTCAATTTCGTGGTATTCTCCATAATTTGAGCATTCTCATCATAGTTTTAATAAATTTCTAATCTCAATTTAAATAGTCTTTTCCTTTCATTTTTAATAGTAAATTTTTAATAATATAACATAATTTTGCTATTTTTTAATCTAATATATAGTTTTATTATGTTTTATGTGGCTTTTCATTAACTTGTAAATTTATTTAATATCATTATCACTACTATTCTTTATATAATATAGATTAATATATAATTTTTGTAATCATAAAATAAATATTTATTTTGTTTTAAAAATATTTCTCGAAAATTTTAAATTTTAATAATATTTTTAAGTATTGTATATATACATTTATTTTATTTTATAAACTTATGATTTACAAATTTCCTTACATTATCTCTAATTTATTTTTGTTATTTAATATTTTAGATTTTAATTTGTCTATTAGACTTGAATTATGTATGACTTTTCTTATCATAATATAAAAAAATTTGTCATCTCAAATTTAAATAAGTTTTACCCTTTTCTCTATGATAAAAAATCTGAATTTTTATTTTTTTCTTTATTTTTAATATTATATTATTCAATAACTAATATTATTACATTATCATGTGAATTTTTATTAGCTTGTTTGAATTTAATATCTATTTCTACCACACGCATTCTAATATAATATAGATAAACATTTAAAAACTTTCTCATCTCAAATTCAAATAATTTTTATCATTCTATTTTCTAATTTGGACCGCATTTTAAAAAGAATATGTTATACTTTCAAATTTAAACTAACTACACTCAATTCAATTATTAATCATAGAAAAATATTTTCTTAATTATTTGAATACATTATATCTAAATATTTTAGTAATATTTATGTATAAAGAATTCATTTACATGATTTATCAATATTAATATAACTTAATTATTCTTGTTAAAAAATATTTTTTACTGATTATTAATTATTTTTACCTTATAAATAATTTATATACTTTATGTAAGATCTTAATTTTCTGCTTGAATTTATTTAATTTTTAAACTCAATAAATCTTTAGTATCTTAAGTAAATTTTAGTTTTATTTTATAGCTCCAAAGTTTAAATAGTCATTATCTTAATTTACGTCTTTCTATATTTTTTTATTCTAGTTTATTAATTAATTTTTTTTTACCTTCATATTTCTAGCTAATATATAAGAAAATCTATGAGTGAATTAATATATAGATATAAATATAGCTATAGATACATATATACATATAAAAATAAATATAGATATAAAGATTATGTCTAAGATCTATTTAGATTATGTATAAGATTTATTAAACTACTTTCATTAATTATGTTTCCATTCATAATTCTTAATTTTTAATTATTAATGTTGTCTTAAAATTGCCAAGTGTCTTTATTTTAGCTTGCCACTTGGCTTAACCACATTGCAAACTATTCTCCTTTTAATATAATATAGATTGCAAAATATTCTCCTTTTAATATAATATAGATGTACGGAATGCATGCTAGTATGTACCGTAGCAAAATTTATTAACTGCTAATCGTTTAAAAATAATCAAACATAAGAGACCGTAATGAAAGAACTGATAAAAAGATCTTAGGATTACGTACCAAATATTTGTGGTTGATCAGAAGATTTGTGTTCTGTATATAAGTTATTGTTTTTTAGACTTCAACGATAAGTTATGTTTGACTGACTCAATATTTATAGGACAATCAATCTTAGGTGTTAAAACTAATTGCTAGATTGAATTTAAGTTATATACACTGACTGACAGCGCAGTGAAGTACTTCTACACTTGAAAGAGAAAGAACGATTACAATTCTTTTGGCAAAAAATCACGATTATCAAGAGAATAAGAACGAAAGTTTGAAATATGATGAAATTACACTCAAGCGAGACTTCGTATTTGAGATCAGGTGCCGATGTAGAGTTTGACCGTCGGGTTCGTCTGAACCAACTACTTTCGACCCAGATAAATTTATATGAAAAAATTTATTAAAATTACAGTAAATAGTAGGTCTGAACCCATAACTTTTGTTGAGGCTGGTAGTTAGGAGTAGTTGTGCAGTTGTATACTAGTTGTTAATAAGGTGGTATTAGTGTGGGATTAAATTAACAAGTTAGTTAGTTAGTTATATGTATAAATAGGGAGTATTATTTTTCATTTCTAGATTCCTTCTGCAGCTCAGCATTTATTCAATGAGAATACATTTTCTCCGCCTTCTCTCACTCGCTCATCTTCTCTTCAATACATCTCCATAGCTAACCTCCATTAACATGGTATCAGAGAGCTTAGGTGAAGCTGCCTGGTTCAGCAATTAGGAGAAGTCTGTTGCGAAGGGAAGCTAGTTAAAATTCTCATGAATTGAGCTCAATTCCAGCTTGATTTCACTCGATCTGAATCTGTGAATCTACAGAGATAATTCCTCTGGAATTGAATCTCAATTCACTGAAACTTTCAATATCAATTGTTGTCATTTTTGTTGTTCGAAGATCTGCTAATTGATCACTACAATGGCTATCAAAGAAACTTCCTCTACTCCAGTTGCTCCAACACTAGATCAGAAAGTAGATCTAGTTCATCACAATCACCCGCTCTATATCCACCCGTCTGATACACAAGGTACAGTTCTCATCTCAATTCAACTTCAAGGTTCTGAGAATTATTCATTGTGAAGTAGATCTATAAAGATTGTATTGCATGATAAAAATAAGTTAGGTTTTGTGCTAGGAACATTTAGAAAACACATGTTTGATACTAGCTTATATGAGCTATGGGATAGGTGTAATGCTATTGTATTAGCATGGATAATGAATGTTGTGGCTCCAAATTTGCTTAGTTCTTTATATATGCATCTGATGCTCACAAGGTTTGGGAAGATCTTCGTGAGAGATTTGATAAAGTCAATGCATCTAGATCCTTCTACTTACACAAGGTCTATTATCTGTGTCTGAATATTTTTCAAGACTGAGATAGTTGTAGGATGAATATGAGGTTTTAGTTCCTCCTCCGTCGTATGGTTGTCCAGAATCTAAGCAAAATGCAGAACATTATCAGCTTCGAAAGTTGTATCAATTTCGTACTGAGTTAAATGATACGTTGATAATGCTAAGGATCACATCCTCATTACAAGACCAGTAACTAATATAAACCAGGCATATGCAATGATCATTAATGTGGAAAGTTAGAGAAGAAACAATGCTATTGTTGGTTTTGGTGATCCTATAGCTCTACTGAGTAATAGAGCCCCTACTTGTGGTTACAATCATGGTTATAAGCCAAGAAATAACTTTGGAAAGTCATCTCTTCATTGTGTGACGACCCAAAGGGTCATCACCTGTTTTCTCTCTTTTCGTGCTCCAGAAGCGTCGAAAACCTCATTTTTAGTTGCTTCGATTTGCGTGCACATTCCAAACGAGTAACCGGAAAGTTTGTATGTGAAATTCTGTGAAAAATGCTAAAACTTGGTATTTAAAATGAGTAAAGTTGACTTTGGTCAATATTTTGGGTAAACGGATCTGGACCCGTGATTTAACGATTCCGGAGAGTCCGTAGAAAAATATGT
The DNA here is from genome assembly GCA_026770625.1 of Nicotiana glauca. Taxonomy (NCBI): domain Eukaryota; kingdom Viridiplantae; phylum Streptophyta; class Magnoliopsida; order Solanales; family Solanaceae; genus Nicotiana; species Nicotiana glauca. The sequence continues at coordinate 34,836 of MU691522.1, forward strand.
GACTCGGGCGTATGCCCGGAATCAAAATCCAAGGTCCCGAGCCCGATAAATAAATTTTTAAAAGAAATTATTTTTCTGAAATTGTTAAGGAAAATGGAAATAAAAATTGATTAGAACGTGCTGGTATCGGGCCCGTATTTTGGTTCTGGCGCCCGATACATATCTTATATGTGTTTTAAGATATTTCTGTAAATTTTGGTTGAAATCGGACGTCGTTTGACGTATTTCGGACCTAAAACTCTAATTTGAAAGTTTATGAAGTTTGATGAGAAACTAGTGATTTTGAGGTTTGATTCCTCGTTTCTGATGTTATTTTGGCGATTTGATCACACGGTTAAGTTTGTCGGATGTCGTTGAGTTAGTGTGTGTGTTTGGTTAAGAGCCCCGAGGGCTCGGGAGTATTTTCGGAGGTGTTCGGGGTGGTTTTGAACTTAGAAAAATAGTAGAAAATCAGCAACAGGTGCCCAGGTGAATTCTTCTTCGCGTTCGCACTATCCCTCACGCGTTCGCGATGCTTCATTTTGTTCCTTCATCGTGTTCGCATCACTAATCCGCGTTCGCGTAGAGTTATGGAACTCTGAGGGCCCAGCCCTCTTTTCTTCTTCGTGGTCACGACGGTTGGACCGCGTTCACGTAGGTCCCTAGCCCCTTCCCATCGCGTTTGCGTAGGCCAATCTCTTGGACCCTAGCCAATTCCTTCTACGCGTTCACGCTTCACCTTCCGCGTTCGCGTTGACCAACCCTGTTTACCCTTCGCGAACGCGACTCACTTCACGCGAACGCGAAGGGCAAAGTTTTACCCAGTTATATTAAATTTCAAAACAGTAGCTTCGGGTTTCTTTCAAAAAATACACGAGCTCTCTTCTCCCCCAAGCACTTAGGAGTCCATTGAAGCCCATTTTCTTCAAGATCACTTGGGTTAGTAAATTCCAACTTGTTTTCTTCATTTTCTATCATTAATTATTGAATTCCTAAGCTTAAATCACATAGTTTAGGGTGGAAATTTGGGGGGAAAGGGTAGAGTTAGGGTTTTCTATATTTTCTTAATTTAGACCTCGTTTGGGGTCGAATTTGAAAATAAATTATATAGTCGGGCTCGTGGGTGAATGAGGGATTTGATTTTGGTCTGAACCTCGTGTTTTGGCCCAGCAGGCCCGGGGGCGATTTTGGAATTTTTGGGAAGAAAGCTTGGAAATCTATATTTAGGCATTGGGTTTGATTTATTTAGCCTATATTGATATTATGAAGTCCATATTGTACAGATTTGATTGAGTTGGAGCCGAATTCGAAAGGGAGAGCGGTCGTGGTGGATTGTTTTGGCCGTGGAAGTTGAGTTAAGTGTTTGGTTTAACCCTAGCTTGAGGGAATAGGATTTGAGTCTTGTTTGCTATTTGCTAATTCATAGAGTATGATGTATAGGCATGGTGACGAGTATCTATACATTGGTGTCTAGCATGACCATGAGTCCTTAATTGCGGATAGTTGGTTGTTGTTATGCCTTCCATGTCTAATTGATGATTTCTATATATGGTAAAGGCTTTGTGATAGAAATTATGATCTTGGTACTTTGTGGAGCATTGGCTCGGTTTAGAAATGTAGATTGTGACGGTATATGAGATAAGAAATTCCTTGGAGCTTGGGCTCAAGTGATATCGTGGAGTAAGAAATGAAAGAAAGAGAAAGAGTTATTGGTTATCCCCTTGCCGGGATGTTTTGTTGATTTTGTTGGTTTTTCTCCCTTGTCGGGATATTGAGTTCATTGATGTTGTACCCTTGCCGGGTTTTAATTATTTGTTGTGTGTTCCCTTGCCAGGATTTTTACTATTGTTTATTTACTCCCCTGCCCCCTTATTTGTGACTATTGTTTGGATGAGGCACAATGACAAATGTGGATCGGGTTGCACGCCGCAACAGAGATATTTGGGGGTCAGGTTGCCCGCCGTAATAATACTAAATGATACGGGTCGGGTTGCATGCTGCAACAGAGATATTTAAGGGTTGGGTTGCCCGCCGCAATAATACTAAATGATGCGGGTCGGGTTACACGCCGCAACAGAGATATTTGAGGGTTGGGTTTCCCGCCGCAACAATCCTAAATGATACGAGTCGGGTTGCACGCCGCGACAGAGATATTTGAGGGTCGGGTTGTATGCCGCAACAATACAATGATAATATGGAACGGGTTACATGCCGCGACAATTATATATACATGGATCGGGTTGTACGCCGCAACAATGTTGCTATATATTAGGATCGGGTTGCGCGCCGTAATAATTATTGATACAAATGTGTTTATTTGGGTGTTTGATCCTTGTCCGCTGTTAATTACAAGTTGTCCTTAGATTGTTATTTTAGATTTTCTATTAATATTGTTATCTCCCCATAGCATGCTCCCCCTCCCATATCGTTTACTTGCCTAGAATTTTCGATTCCGCTGTATGTATATATATAATTGCATAGGTTTATGTGGTGATCCAGTCTAGCCTCGTTACTACTTCGTAGGGGTTAGGCTAGACACTTACCAGCACATCGGGTCGATTGTGCTGATGCTACACTCTGTGCATTTTTGCACAGGTCCAGGTTTCGAGCAGCATCAGCAGCAGCATTAGTGCGGGAGCAGGTTTTCAGTATCGTGAGACCCGAGGTAGCCTTGCAGGCATCCACAGGCCCGGCATCTCTCTCTTACTCTCTCTTTTAGACTGTTGCCTCCTTGTATTCGAGACAAACATATTTATGTTTCTTTCAGACTTTGTATTTAGTACTTCTTAGATGTTCGTGAGTATGTGACTCCAGTTCTTGGGTAGAGATACATGTTGGGATTCCGTATTTTATTCAACTATTTAAAATTGAGAGTTCCGCTTATGATTTTAATCTCGTTGCTTTTATTTTAATGCTGTTAATTATTAAAAAGGAACATGTTTTTAATCGATCAGTAAGTAAATTTGGCTTGCCTAGCTTCTATAAGTAGGCGCCATCACGACTCCCGAGGGTGGAAAATCCGAGTCGTGACAAGTTGGTATCAGAGCACTAGGTTACATAGGTCTCACAACTCACGGACAAACTTTGTAGAGTCTGAGGGATCGGTACGGAGACGTCTGTATTTATCCCCAGAGGCTACAGAGTTAGGAAAAAAACTTCTCATTTGTTCTTTCTTGTCGTGCGGTTCTGTTTCTCAAATACCAATTGAATTTCTACTCTATTTTTTCGCAGATGGCGAGAACACGCGCTTCCTCATCTACCGCTTAGCAACCCGAGCCCCGAGCAATAGCCCCAGAGGCGGAGCCTCAGGTTGAGTTTGAGGAGTAGGTTCCAGCCCCAGCAGTTCCAGTGGGCCCAGCTCAGGTCCCAGAAGGGTTCATCGCCACCCCAGTTCTTCAGGATGCTCTAGTCCGATTGGTAGGCCTCATAGAGGGTGTCATTCAAGCGGGTTTGCTTCTAGTGGTTCAGCCAGCGGTGGCAGGTCAGCCAGGTATAATGGCCCAGGCCGAGAGTGAGATCACTTTTTGGGAGGCGGCCAATGTAGGTCGTAGAGTTGAGGTGGTTCTACCACAAGAAGGTGGTCATGGGTCGAATAAGAGGCCCCATCGTGAAGGCAGATTCAGTGGTACCTCGTCAGGAGGTAGAGGTTCTTATGGTAGAGGCCATCCTCCTAGGCCCTTTTAGTCAGCTCTCCAGGTCACTCATGGTACTTCAGGCGGCCATTCAGGTCGACAAAGTCAGTCTCAGTTTCCTCAGCTACAGCACTCGCATGGATGTTATTAGTGTGGTGAGTATGGTCACATCAGGAGGGCTTGTTCGAGGTTGAGGGGTGCTCAGCCGCAGCTGCCGAGGTCTTTCCACGCTTGTGGAAACACGAGGCACATTGTCAGATATTGCCCTCGAGTTTATGGCAGCTCTCAGCATCAGAGTTATCGTGCTATGGTTCATGCACCAGAGGCTCCACATCCTACCCAGCCAGCTAGAGGTGGTGGCAGTGGTGTTAGAGGTGGAGATAGAGGTCATCGAGGTGGAGCTCAGACCGCTAGGGGAGGAGGTCAGCTAGCAGCAGATCGACCTAGGGATATAGTTTAGGGTGGTGGGGCTCAGCCCCGATGTTATGCTCCTCCAGCCAGGCCAGAGGCTGAGTCATCAGATGCTGTCATTACAGGTACTATTCTGGTCTGTGATAGAGATGCTTCAATACTATTTGACCCAGGGTCTACGTATTCATATGTTTCATCTTACTTCACACCATGCTTGGTCATGCCTAGTTTGGGTATTCCTGTATATGTGTCTACACCGGTGGGTAACTGTATCGTGATCGATCGAGCCCATCGTTCGTGTGTTGTAGTGATTGGGGGTATTGAGACCCGTGTAGATTTGTTACTCTTAGATATGGTGGACTTCGATATCATATTGGGTATGGATTGGCTATCACCCTATCACACTATCTTGGATTGCCATGCCAAGACTGTGACCTTAGCGTTGCCAGATATGCCTCGTTTAGATTAGGGAGGCACTCCAGGTTATTCTACCCGCAGCGTCATTTCATACGTGAAGGCTCGACGTATGGTCGAGAAGGGGTGTCTGGCCTAATTGGCCTATGTTCGTGATTCTAGTTCCAAGGTTTCTCCTATAGATTTTGTGCCTATTGTCCGGGAGTTTCCAGATGTTTTCCCCTCAGACTTGCCGGGTATGCCACCCGACAGGGACATTGATTTCTGTATTGATTTGGCTCCGGGCACCCAGCCCATTTCTATCTTGCCATATCGTATGGCCCCACCAGAGTTAAAGGAGTTAAAGGACCAGTTACAGGATTTGCTAGAGAAGGGTTTTATCATACCTAGTGTTTTGCCTTGGGGTGCGCCTGTGTTATTTGTCAAGAAGAAGGACTGATCGATGAGGATGTGCATAGATTACCGGCAGTTGAACAAGGTAATGATTAAGAATAAGTATCCACTGCCGAGGATTGATGATTTGTTCGACCAGCTTCAGGTTGCCAGGATATTTTCCAAGATTGACTTGAGATCTGGCTACCATCAGTTGAGGATTAGGGCATCCGATGTCCCTAAGACAGCTTTCCGCACTCGATATAGGCATTATGAGTTCCTGGTCATGTCATTTGGGTTGACCAATGCCCCAGCAGCATTTATGGAGTTGATGAACCGAGTGTTCAGACCATATTTAGACAGGTTCGTGATAGTCTTTATTGATGATATTTTGGTGTACTCCCGCAGCCAGGAGGAGCACGAGCAGCACCTTAGAGTGTTTCTTCAGACTCTGAGGGATAGTCAATTATATGCCAAGTTCTTCAAGTGTGAGTTCTGGCTGAGTTCAATAGCATTTCTGGGTCACGTTGTATCAGCAGAGGGTATTCAGGTAGACCCGAAGAAGATCGAGGTAGTCAAGAACTGGCCTAGACCAGCATCAGCCACGGAGATTCAGAGTTTCTTGGGGTTGGTAGGCTACTACCAACGGTTCGTGGAGGGATTTTCATCTATTGCAGCCCCGATGACCAGATTGACCCAGAAGGGTGCCCAGTTCAGATAGTCGGATGAGTGTGAGGTGAGCTTTCAGAAGCTCAAGACAGCTCTGACTGCGGCACTGGTGTTGGTTTTGCCCACAGGATCAGGGCCTTATACAGTTTATTGTGATGCTTCCCGTGTTGGGCTTGGTGCAGTGTTGATGCAGGATGGCAAGGTTATTGCCTATGCTTTGAGGCAGTTGAAGATTCATGAGAAGAACTATCCAGTGCATGATTTAGAGTTGGCAACTATTGTTCACGCCTTGAAGATTTAGAGGCATTATTGGTACGGCGTGGCATGTGAGGTGTTCACTGACCACAAGAGTCTTCAGTACTTGTTCAAGCAGAAGGAGTTGAATTTGAGGCAGAGGAGGTGGTTGGAGTTGTTGAAAGATTATGATGTCACCATTTTATATCATCCGGGGAAGACCAACGTGTTGATGCTTTGAGTAGGAAGTCAGCTAGTATGGGCAGTCTTGTTTATATTCCAGTCAGTCAGAGGCCGCTTGCTTTGGATGTTCAGGCCCTAGCCAGTCAGTTCATGAGACTGGACGTTTCTGAGCCTAGTCATGTATTGGCTTGCACGGTAGCTCGTTCTTCATTATTGGAGCGTATCCGTGATCGGCAGTTTGATGATCCCCATTTGTGTGTCCTCAGGGACACGGTGTAGCGTGGAGGTGCCCGGCAGTTTACCTTAGATGCGGATGGAGTTTTGAGATTGCAGGGGCGAGTTTGCGTGCCCTATGTGGATGGAATTCGAGATTTGATTTTAGAGGAGGCCCATAGGTCCCGGTACTCTATTCATCCAGGCGCCGTGAAGACGTATCAGGATCTGAGGCAGCATTATTGGTGATATAGAATGAAGAAAGATATTGTGGCATATGTGGCTTGATATTTGAATCGTCAGCAGGTTAAGTACGAGCATCAGAGGCCTGGTGGTTTGTTTCAGAGGATTGAGCTTCCCGAGTGGAAGTGGGAGAGGATCACTATGGACTTCGTTACCGGACTTCCGTTGACTCAGAAGAAGTTCGATGCAGTTTGGGTCATTGTGGATAGTCTGACCAAGTCAGCGCATTTCATTCGTGTGGTAGTATCCTATTCATCCGAAAGGTTAGCTGAGATCTATATTCGGGAGATTATTCGCCTTCAGGGTGTGCCAGTATATATCATTTCGGACCGGGGTATGCAGTTTACCTCGCATTTTTGGGGAGCAATTCAGCGAGATTTAGACACCCAGGTGGAGTTGAGTACAGCGTTTCATCCTCAGACGAACGGTCAGTCCGAGTGAACTATTCAGATTTTGGAGGATATGCTTCGGGCTTGTGTTATTGACTTTGGTAATTCGTGGGATCAATTCTTGCCTTTCGCAGAGTTTGCCTACAACAACAGCTACCAGTCGAGAATTCAGATGGCTCCTTATGAGGCTTTATATGGTAGGCGGTGTCGGTCTTCGATTGGGTGTTTTGATCGGGGAAAGGCTCGGTTGATAGGTATGAATTTGGTTCATGAGGCCTTAGACAAGGTCAAGATAATTCAGGACAAGCTTCGTTCGGCTCAGTCGCGGCAAAAGAGTTATGCAGATCGTAAGGTTCGGGATGTAGCTTTCATGATTGGTGAGCGGGTCTTGCTCTGAGTGTTGCCTATGATGGGCGTGATGAGATTTGGGAAGAAGGGCAAGCTTAGCCCTAGGTTAGTTGGGCCATTTGAGATCCTTGATCGAGTGGGAGAGATGGCTTACAGACTTGCATTGCCGCCTAGCTTATCAGTCGTGCACTCAGTTTTTCATGTATCCGTGCTTCAAAGGTATCACGGCGATCTAGCCCACGTGTTAGATTTTAGCACTGTCCAGTTGGACAAGGATTTATCTTATGAGAAGGAACCGGTAGCTATTCTAGACTGGCAGGTTCGTCAGTTGAGATCCAAGAGTTTTCCTTCTATTCGTGTTCAGTGGAGAGTTCAGCCTCCTGAGGCATCGACCTGGGAGTCCGATTCTAATATGCGAAGCCGTTATCCTCATCTATTTCCCGACTCAGGTACTTCTTTCTTTTGTCCGTTCGAGGACGAACGGTTGTTTTAGAGGTGGAGAATGTGACGACCCAAAGGGTCATCACCTATTTTCTCTCTCTTTTCGAGCTCCTGAGGCCTCGAAAATCTCATTTTTAGTTGCCTCGATTTGCGTGTGCAGTCCGAGCGAGTAGCCAGAAAGCTTGTATGTGAAATTCTGTGAAAAATGCTAAAATTTGGTATTTAAAATGAGTAAAGTTGACTTTGGTCAATATTTTGGGTAAACGGATCCGGACCCGTGATTTGAAAGTTCTGGAGGGTCCGTAGAAAAATATAGGACTCGGGCATATGCCCGGAATCGAAATCCGAGGTCCCGAGCCCGAGAAATGAATTTTTAAAAGAAATTGTTTTTCAGAAATTGTTAAGGAAAATGGAAATGAAAATTGATTAGAACGTGTTGGTATCAGACCCATATTTTAGTTATGGCACCCGGTACAGATCTTATATGTGTTTTAAGATATTTCTGTGAAGTTTGGTTGAAATCAGACGTCATTTGACGTGTTTCGGACCTAAAACTCTAATTTGAAAGTTTATGAAGTTTGATAAGAAACTAGTGATTTTGAGGTTTGATTCCTCGTTTCTGATGTTATTTCTGCAATTTGATCGCACGGTTAAGTTCGTCGGATTTTGTTGAGTTAGTGTGTGTGTTTGGTTAGGAGCCCCGAGGGCTCGGGAGTGTTTTCGGAGGTGTTCGAGGTGGTTTTGAACATAGAAAAGTTGCAGAAAATCTGCAACAGGTGCCTAGGTGAATTCTTCTTCGCGTTCGCGATGCTTCATTTTGCTCCTTCATCGCGTTCGCATCACTAGTTCGCGTTCGCGTAGAGTTATGGAACTCTGAGGGCCAAGCCCTCTTTTCTTCTTCACGTTCGCGATGGTTAGACCGTGTTCGCATACAGGCCAACGCGTTCACATAGGCCAATCTCTTGGACCCCAGCCAATTCCTTCTATGAGTTCGCGCTTCACCTTCCGCGTTCGCGTTGACCAACCCTGTTTACCCTTCGCGAACGTGACTCACTTCACTCGAACGGGAAGGGGAAGAGCAAAGTTTTGCCTAATTATATTAAATTTCAGAACAGTAGCTTCGGGTTTCTTTCAAAAAAATACACGAGCTCTCTTCTCCCCCAAGCACTTAGGAGTCCATTGAAGCCCCTTGTCTTCAAGATCACTTGGGTTAGTAAATTCCAACTTGTTTTCTTCATTTTCCATCATTAATTATTGAATTTCTAAGCTTAAATCATGTAGTTTAGGGTGGAAATTTAGGGGAAAAGGGTAGAGTTAGGGTTTTCTATATTTTCTTGATTTAGACCTCGTTTTTGGGTCGAATTTGAAAACAAATTATATAGTCGGGCTCGTGGGTGAATGAGGGATTTGATTTTGGTCCGAACCTCGTGTTTTGGCCAAGTGGGCCCGGAGGCGATTTTGGAATTTTTGGGAAGAAAGCTTGGAAATCTATATTTAGGCATTGGGTTTGATTTATTTAGACTATATTGATATTATGAAGTCCTTATTGTATAGATTTGATTGAGTTGGAGCCGAATTCGAAAGGGAGAGCGGTCGTGGTGGATTGTTTTGGCCGTGGAAGTTGAGGTAAGTGTTTGGTTTAACCCTAGCTTGAGGGAATAGGAGTTGAGACTTGTTTGCTATTTGCTAATTGATCGAGTACGATGTATAGTCATGGTGACGAGTATCTATACATTGGTGTCTAGCATGACCGTGAGTCCTTAATTGCGGATAGTTGGTTGTTGTTATGCCTTCCATGTCTAATTGATGATTTCTATATGTGGTAAAGGCTTTGTGATAGAAATTATGATCTTGATACTTCGTGGAGCATTGGCTTGGTTTAGAAATATAGATTGTGACGGTATATGAGATAAGAAATTCCTTGGAGCTTGGGCTCAAGTGATATCGTGAAGTAAGAAATGAAAGAAAGAGAAAGAGTTATTGGTTATCCCCTTGCCGGGACGTTTTGTTGATTTTTGTTGGTTTTTTTCCCTTGCCGGGATATTGAGTTCATTGATGTTGTGCCCTTGCCGGGTTTTAATTGTTTGTTGTGTGTTCCCTTGTCGGGATTGTTACTATTGTTTATTTACTCCCCTGCCCACTTATTTGTGACTGTTGTTTGGATAAGGCACAATGACAAATGTGGATCGGGTTGCACGCCGCAACAATACTAAATGATAAGGGTCGGGTTGCATGCCGCAATAGAGATATTTGAGGGTCGGGTTGCCCGCCGCAATAATACTAAATGATACGGGTCGGGTTGCATACCGCAACATAGATATTTGAGGGTCGGGTTGCCCGCCGCAACAATACTAAATGATACGGGTTGGGTTGCATGCCGCAATAGAGATATTTAAGGGTCGGGTTGCCCCCACAACAATCCTAAATGATACGGGTCGGGTTGCACACCGCGACAGAGATATTTCAGGGTCGGGTTGTACGCCGCAACAATACAATAATGATATGGAACGGGATGCACGCCGCAACAATGATATATACATGGATCGGGTTGTACGCCGCAACAGTGTTGCTATATATTAGGATCGGGTTGTGCGCTGTAACAATTATTGGTACAAATGTGTTTATTTGGGTGTTTGATCCTTGTCCGCTGTTAATTACAAGTTTTCCTTAGATTGTTATTTTGGATTTACTATTAATATCGTTATCTCCCCACAACATTCTCCCCCTCCCATATCGTTTACTTGCTTAGAATTTTCGATTCCGCTGTATATATATATAATTGCACAGGTTTATGGGGTGATCCAGTCTAGCCTCATCACTACTTCGCCGTGGTTAGGCTAGACACTTACCAACACATCGGGTCGGTTGTGCTGATGCTACACTCTGTGCATTTTTGCACAGGTCCAAGTTTCGAGCAGCAGCAGCAGCATTAGTACGGGAGCAGGTTTTCAGTATCATGAGACCCGAGGTAGCCCTGCAGGCGTCCGTAGGCCCGACGTCTCTCTCTTATTCTCTCTTTTAGACTGTTGCCTCTTTGTATTTGAGACAAACATACTTATGTTTCTTTCAGACTTTGTATTTAGTACTTCTTAGATGTTTGTGAGTAGGTGACTCCAGTTCTTGGGTAAAGATACATGTTGGGATTCCGTATTTTATTTAGCTATTTAAAATTGAGACTTTCGCTTATGATTTTAATCCCGTTGCTTTTATTTTAATGTTGTTAATTATTAAAAATGAACATTTGTTTAATCGATCAGTAAGTAAATTTGGCTTGCCTAGCTTCTACGAGTAGATGCCATTACGACTCCCGAGGGTAGAAAATTCGAGTCGTGACACAGTGTGACTTCTTCCATCTTAAAGGTCACACTAGAGACAATTGCTATAAACTTCATGACTGCCCCATTGGTTTTAAAGGCAGGAAAGGAGGGGGAGTGTCACACCTCCCTTTCGCTACTACACCCCGTAAAGGGTACAATAAAAGGAATTTTTCCAATTAAAGAACAATCGAAACGGGATTCGTTTAATTTAAGATTCAGAGTCGCCACTTGGGAGATTTATGGTGTCCCAAGTCACCGGTCTGAATCCCGAATCGAGGAAAGGGTTTGACTCTGTATTACAGTCGCGAACCAGAAATACGGGTAAGGAATTCTGTTAACCCGGGAGAAGGGGTTAGGCACTCCCGAGTTCTGTGGTTCTAGCACAGTCGCTTAACGGCTATATTTGGCTAAATTTTTTATTTTTATACATGTTATGCCTATAGTGAAATTTAGAATGGTTTAACCGCTATTAGTCAATTTCTAAGAAAATGAACGTCGTTTAAGAACGTATTTTTTGGACCACGTCACATGAAATGCACCCGGATCCTCGGCACATTCTTATCCAATATTTTCGGATTTGGATTTGGGTCGCATGAAATGCAAACCCGAATTTAGGAATGTAATTTTATTAAAATCGCGTCTAAAGAGACTAACGTGTTGTTATCTTTTGGGTAGACCGTGAAATTTGCTAAACGACCCGTCCCGAATCTCTACGTATTTTTGAATTAAATAATTAATGAGGGCCCCGCAATTTATATTTGGTTTGGCGAGGCTCGTCTCATTTTATTATTAGAAGGCCATTCTAAAGAAAATTAAAATTTTCTATTTATTATTTGTCTCTAAAAAGGCCAATTAATTCACAAATATAAATTTGGGACTCGAATTCAAGTCCAGATTCAAATAAAAGGGAAGACCCTTTTAGCTTGAACCCGCTACTTAATTCAAAATCCAATTTTATATTTATGAATTAATTCCCTATACGCTTAATACACTTTTAATGTAATTTTTAAGACCTTCTGATTTCTGGAAGTTTTGGAGCCTTAAAGGTCTGACCTAGGCCCAAACCAACAAATAATCATACAGGGACCTGGGCCGTCCATTCAAGTAACAGAACCCAAGACAATACAAGTAAAAGCCATAGGCTTTGGACCTAAAATGAGTATGGTTATGACCTGGGCCCAACGATTTTAACCCGATTGAAATGCCACAGTTCGCAGGCCCAAATACAAATTTAAAATCAACTTATTGGTGATCAGGGGCCAAGGCTTAAACTTAACACTGATAAATATTTTTTAAAATGCAATTTATTTGTTTAACAATCAATTTCATCCTAGAGTAAACATGTGAGCAGTATATATTGAGACCAGGAACAATTAACAATAAAACCTTCAAAATCCTAATTTTAAAAGTCTTCCTAATACTAAACAAAATATACTAACAGTGAAATCATGGATATGTGCACGCCTATGGATGAACAATGACTTTAGTGAAACATGATTTAACAAAGTCTTATGCATACACTGTGAAAGCCTGCCATTCCAATTTTTATGAATTTGAAAGTGCAAATGTGAATCTGACCCTAGATGATAAGCGTGTCTTGTATGAGGTAAAACAAAATAACACAAAATCTATTATTTTCTAATTACATACATGAGCCTAAGCTATCAATTCATAAACAATAAATGTCTAATAGTTCTGAAATTAAAACAGTCCAACACAAATTAACCCAGTCTAGACAGTCCCAATTATACAAGCCATTTTAATTGGATTCAATTACAATTTCTATAAATCAGTCTTCAATACAACATGTGCCACGTAATCTAAATAGAATCATCCAGTAAATGAAACAAGCAGCATTTTTTCATTTCAGTTGCAATACTTGAGGCTTATAGTAAGTGTACCTGGAATTTATCAAAGGAGAAGGAAGATTGAGGTCAGTTTAAGCAATAGCACAACAGCAATGAAATTTCAGCAGCAACAAGGATGATTTTTGAATCAAAATCTCTTCAACAATAACCCAGAATCATAGCACAGCAACACAGCACTCAATTTGATCCAAAATTGACTCAATTAAACTCAAAAACCCACTCGAAATCTAACTAGAATTATTTTTGAACTTCAGCTATTAGAAGTTAAGCTAAGGAATGCAAAATCAATCACTAAACTTGAAATTAACCTAAGAACTTTAATGAAACAGTAATTTTTTGGGATTTTTAAAAGTTTTCTCTTATTTTTGGATTTTTGGAGGTTTGAATTTCAAAATTTAGATCTGAAGGTTAAAGAGAAGCTTTTTGGGGGAAATTTGAAGGCTGAAAAACTTTTTGGAATTTTCAGGGGTGTGTAACTTTGGGGAATTTTCAGGGGGTCCCAAACTTGTTAAAGAAGGCATTGGGGTTGCCTTTTATAGGCAACAAATAGGGCATAAGGTTATAGATGGCCCTCCCATTTTTTTCTCTCTTTTAATTTCAGATTTCACCGATTAGTCCCTCAATTTCTGACTTGTGATACAAGTAACTGCCTTAAGTTTACTGTAATTCTACTTGTACTCCTATCTAGAGGGTTCTAGAGTGTTCTTTTTCTTGTGCAATGCCTATACTACCCTTGCCTTTATTTTGAATTTACTATTTCTAATAAACCTACCTTTTTTCCATGCCTAAACTACCCCTGAAACCCCCTGAAATTACTAACTAACCAAACCATGTCAATTAAACCCCAATTTTTTATCCTAGTTAAGACTAGTTATAGTTAATCAAAAAATCTTAATTCAGCTATAACCAATTCACCTAACCAAAATTAAACTCAGCATTCACACTCAAACAGTCCCTCAAATTCAAAACATCTAGGCAAACAAAATATATCATGAAATTAAAACTATTAACTAAATCGAATTGCAGAGTTAACACAGAATCAAATTCATCCAATTCTAAAAACTATTATCAATTAAACTAATGAAACAAAATACATTTAACATGCTTTTACCCTAACTATATTATCAAGGAAACAATTATAATCACTAATTAACAGAAAAATAATTTAATCAACAGTAGACCTGTGTACTCGACATTAATTCAATCTAACTCTAAATTACCTAAAAAAACGGGCATGCAGAACAATTAATTGGCTAAAGAAAAAAAAAGAAAAAAAGGTAAAAGGAAACTTACTAATGCAAGGATTAGACCATACTGAAATGCCAACTCGAACATTGAAATAACGTGAACATATGTTCTGCACAAAAACATATGAACACATTATCTCAAAGCTCGACTCAAACTCTGGACTCAGGGATTTATAACAAACTCGAGCAGCCAAGAATTTTTAGGGTTCTGAAATCTTCGATCCAAGATTTGAAGACTCCAGCGGGGATTTGAAAGAAACGGTTTATGGGTTTATAAAGAAGAAGGCAAAGATTTGAAGACTCCAGGAAAATTCGAATAATATTGGCCCAAGTTGGTCTTTTATTAAGACCACTTACCCTCTTTTGTTTTCTTTAAAAAAAATGCTTTTCCTTTGTTTTCTTCTTTCTTCTTTTGTTTTAATTTTGTATTTTATTATTTTCT
>MU691522.1:52378-68881 GCA_026770625.1 Nicotiana glauca
AAGGATTTTGGGCGGAACTACAACTTTGGAACCATTTCGGCGGATTCATAGCCGAACCATCATATCATCTGCCCCAGTTTCAATTTTGGGGGAATTGGAATTTTTGTTTTGGTGTGACTGAACCTCAGGGAGAGGCTGCCTACGTATCCTTTCGGAATCAAGTCAAACGTAGTTCAGGCAAATAAATTTTTGTTTTTGTTTTGGTTTTTGTTTTGTTTTGTTTTTCGTTTCTCTTTCTTTTTCCTTTTTTTTCCTTTTCTTTTCTTTTTCTTTTTCTTTTTCTTTTTCTTTTTCTTTTTCTTTTTCTTTTCCTTTTCTCTTCTTTTTCTTTTTCTTTTTCTTTTTCTTTTTCTTTTTCTTTTTCGGGTTCCAAAGAGGGTAATCAAAGAAGTGTAACCGGCTCAAAGGGTTTACGAAGGATTGATAGTGTTTGGGGTAGCGGGAAGGAAAGCCTTCGTCATCTCAATTACACAAAAGCCATCACCCCAAGAGGTCTAGACATAGTACCTTTTTACTGCATCTGCACTGACTACTGTTTCAGGATCATTTCCTACAGTGCTCCTCTCAGAAATATTTTCCAGATGATGTATGGACTCTTCCAATTAGGAGCGAGTTTTCCTTTTGCTTCCTGGTAATGAGTAAGAATGCGCCTTAACACCAGTTGTCCCCCTTCAAAATTTCTGGGACGCACTTTCCTGTTATAGGCGCGGGCCATTCTTTGTTGGTACAACTGCCCGTGACAAACTGCAGTCATCCGTTTCAATTAAAGTCAACGTTCCATGCAAGTCTAGACCCACTTACTGTCCTCAAGCTCTGCTTCAGTGACGGACCTTTCCACGAACCAATTTCCTTCAGTTGTTCCGGTTCTTTTCTTTTAATTTTCTCAAACTTAACTTCTTTGTATTTCAACTTTTGATTCATTATTTCGAAGTCTGACAGAGTTCTTGCGATCTGGGCATGAAGTCCGCAAGCATGTCATATTATTTAAAGCTGTATTATTAGAATTGAAGAGAAATAAAAGACATAACAAAACTCAGAAAAATAAAGAAAATGAACGATGAAATATTGATTTCATTTCTTGGAATTGAGAAGATAACAGGGTTGACATTCAGGAATTTAAAGACAGGAAACTAAAGAAAACATCCGAGTTACACCCTGGGATAACTCGCGATGCAGAAAAATGCAGCAGGACAAGTCTACTGGGATTCCCGCCTGATCAGGAATGGATAGCCTTCCAGTTTTGAAGCTTGGCGCTTGGTCCCATGTATAACACCTCGGCGGTGTTAGTGCCCTCTCCCGGTTGGACCATATGGGTTTCGCAGAGCATTTTCCTCATTGCCCCACGTATTCCCCCACTCTCTTTAGTCGTGAAATCCTCATCATCTTCCTCTTTACTGTACTTAGGCTTCTGTGGTATGCGTCCAATAACCACTGGCTCATTCAGCCGAGGTGGTTTGATTGTCCCCCATACCACATAGGCTTGCTTGGGTACATTAATTTCCTTTTTCGGTTCTGTCTCAGTGATTTTACTCTTCTTTTCCCCTTTCTCTTGTTTCAAGGCTACCTTGGGCTTCCTTTCCGCATCAGTAATATCAATTATGGCCTTAAGCGCTGGATCGAATTCTTTGTCTTCACAAATCATGCTAATTACTAGCCCGTTGTTATGAGCGAGCAGCGGATTATTGGTCACATTTGGGAAATCCTCATCCTTCAACACAATTTTCCCTTGATCTATTAAGTTCTCCACCGCTTGTTTCAGAGTCCAACAGTCATTTGTATGATGGCCCTCTGCCCCTGAATGGTATGCACACCGGACACCAGCTCTGTAGGCAGGCGATGCCGGGTTTTGTCTGTTCTGAGGAACCGGCTGCAGTAGACCCATTTGGACCAGTTTCGAGAATAGACTAGAGTAAGATTCCCCAATTGGGGTAAAGTTTGGTCTCTTGGGTGGTTCCCAGGGACGAAAGTTATTCTGCAGAGGTCGAGGATTATAGTGGTTCTGGTGGGGAGGCTGATTTCTTGGGAATGGAGGTTTATTTTTGTTGGCACGAGGCTGCGGTCGGGCAAAGGGTTGAGCATTCATGACCGCATATGGTTGTGGAGCATAGGACATTTCTTGATGAGGGTAATAATGCTGAGGGGTTCTTTCTAAAAATATGGGTCTAGGAGCGCGGTGTCTTCTTGCACCCGAAGCCGCCATGGACGTTTCCTCTTTCGTCCTACCATTTGCCATTCCTCCAGACCCGCCTTGGATGGCTTGGGAGGTTGCTCTAATAGCTGATTGGCTCAAAATTCTGCCTATTTTCAGTCCATTCTCCACCATTTCACCGATTTTAATTGCCTCTGCAAAAGGCTTGCTCATGGCTGGCATCATATTCTGAAAATAGTCCGCTTCCTGGGCCTGAAGAAATACAGTGACCATTTCCACTTCATTCATTGTAGGCTTCACCCTTGACGCATGTTCGCGGCACTTAATTGCATATTCGCGGAAAATCTCTGAGGGCTTTTTCTTGAGATTCGCCAGGGAGTTCCTGTCTGGCGCAATGTCTATGTTATACTGAAATTGTCGAACAAAGTCTCGGGCCAGATCATCCCAGATATGCCACCGTGAGACATCTTGATCCACGTACCACTCCGAAGCGATGCCGATTAAGCTTTCCCCGAAATATGCCATCAATAGTTCTTCTTTGCCACCGACACCTCGTAACTGATTGCAGTACTTCTTCAGGTGAGCAATTGGGTCGCCGTGCCCGTCATACTTTTCAAATTTCGGCGTTTTGAACCCTGACGGAAAATGCACATGCGGAAACATGCACAGATCAGTATATGAGACGCTCTTCTGCCCGTTCAAGCCTTGCATATTCTTTAAGCTTTGCTTGAGACTCCTCATTCTCTTTGCCATTTCATCCTGCTCTGGGGCTTTGGGGGTTTTGTCCTTCCCCGGTGTAAACTCATATGGTGGCTGGGAGTAGGTGTATTGAGGGTAATGAGAAGGGTTAGCCTGAAAAATAGGATTCTGGAATGTGAAGACCGAGGGGTCAACAACATGCTTCGGTAGTGATGGATGGGTTGTTGCAAAGGATGGTGGAGCTGTAAAGATGTTGGGAGCAATCCCAGACGGGAACACTTGGGAGTGAACCTCAAAGGGTGTTCCGAAGAAGTTAGCCGTCATAGTAGGTTAGCCCAGAGGAATATTTGGGCGGCTGATGGGGACAGTGGTAACACCTCCAGATCTAGGGAACAATTCTGGGAATCCGGGGATAGTGCTTGGGGGTTCCTTTCCATTGTTCCAAGCATCCCACATTTCCATCAATCGCAAGCGCAGTATCCGATTTTCTTCAGCTGTATAGGATTCGGAGGCCGGGACCCCAGAGATTGGGCTATCTTCGGGTATGGGGATTGCAGGCAGGGTCACTTCAGATGACATCTCTGTATTTCCTTTTGATATGGTGAAATAGAGATGTGAGGCCAGCTTACCACAAACCAACCACTATTTCTAAAAGCTTAGCTGGAAAACGATAGCAACAATGGTTAGGGTGAAACAAATAATAGATAGGAGACTGCATCTTGGAGTGTGATGCACCTATACAGTTAAATGAATATCTACATGTTTGCCACGGTTGCGTGCGTCATCCCGGCTTTTTCTCTTATTCCTTTTCTCTTTTCTTTCTCTTTTTGTTTCATTTTCTCTCTTTTTTTTTCTCTATTCATTTTCTGCTTTTTCTTTTCTTTGGCCATAGTTTTTCTCTCAATGCCTTATTTCTTCCTTTGTGTTTCTTTTCTCTCTTGTTTTTTTTGCCTTTTATTTATTTCCTTGTATTTCTCTTTTTTTCTATTTTTCCTAGGATTACGGTCGAATCTTATGTAGATTGCCTACGTATCATGACCGCGCATGAATCAGACCAAGCGCAGTTCTTGCAAATTAAATGCAGAACTAACGAGATGATTTTTGGGATGTTTTCCAAATTTTCATTAATAAGCGCCGATTACAAGAGATACTAGACTATTTGGTTTTCTTAAAGGGAAAAATTACAAAACAAAATACAAACTCGATGCCTAGGAATACATCAAAGCTTCAAATCCTAGGGACCGCGGGGCATCACTCGGCATCGCCGCGGGCCTGCGCAAGACTGAGAAGGTTTCAATGTCAATTATAGGCTATTTAAAGAAAGCTGGCCATGTAATGACTCATTTCACTTTTAAAAAAATGGCTATTTTTTCAAAAATATTTAATTTAAGAAAACAAAGACTCGGTTTTGCAAATACGGCCTTTCAGCACTTCCGAAAGGGAGATTTTAAGGTTGTGCCCGCAAACCGTTTTAAAATGACTCAGGGTGGTTGTTCTTGCAAAAATAGCCTTCCAGCGCCCTTTTGGGGACATTCGGCTTATTTTAACAAGAATGGCATCACCCGACTTTATTTATGATGAAAATTAAAATTTTGATATTTTTTGGTTATTTTGCAAAAAGGGTGGTTGGACCCGATGAGGATTGCCTACGTATCTCACATCCGGTGAGAACCAAACCAGCGTAGTTCGGGAAGATCGAGAATAAGGAAAATAAGCTAACTCTTTTTTTTGGAATTTTTGAAAGAAATGCTTTAAAAGAAGAAAGAAAAATTTCTATTTTTTGGATTTTTTTATTTCGATTTTTCTTTTATTTTTTAAAGAAAGACTTCATAAAAATTCATTTGCTTTTGATTTGAATTTTGGGAATTTTAGAAGTAAAATGAAAATATTTTTATGTGAATTTTCATTTGTTTTCTCTTTTTCTAAATAAGAAAGAAAATAGTTTTTTAGATTTTAGAAGTTGCCTCTTAATTTTTAAAAAAGAGACTTTAAAGAAAATGTTGAATTTCTGAGCTTTTATTTATTTACAAAAGCACTTCTAAAGAAAAGCAAAAATATTTTTGAACTTCAATTTTTTCAAAATTTATAATTTTTTTTTATATGAAAGAAAGACATCTAAGAAGTATTTTTTGGATTTTTGTTTTTGATTTGATTTTTTTTTTTTTTTTGGTTTTTAGAAAAATACTTCAAAATGAAGGAAACCCGTATTTTGGATTTTGATTTTTTTTGATTTTTTTTTTTTATTTCATGAAAAGTATAAGAAAAAAGGAAACTATTTTTTTTTTTGAGTTTTGAAACTACTTTTACTTTTTTTTTTTTTGAATTTTCTAAGGAAAGATTTTAAAGAAGGAACTAAAGGAAAATATTTTTGGATTTTTTAAAAATTGGGGTCGGAACCGAAGAGGTTTGCCTACGTATCTCACATCCGGTGAGAATCAGACCCACGTAGTTCGGTTAGATTTGCCAAAATCAAAACTATTTTGAACAACAATTTTCTTTCTGTTTTTTCAAATATTTTTTCTCTTTTTCTTTTTTTTTTTTATTTTTCAAAAATCCGGCAGCATTTCGGTACTATTTGGGCATTAAGTTTTTCAAAATAAATGGTCACCCTCACTTAGTCCTAACACTGCTTATTTTTCTTAATTTTCACTCATTTAGACATGCCGGTCAACATGCAAAGCCGAGCAAATAAATGCGCAAGTAGCACGTAAGATGCATCAGGATGGTCTTTTCATTTCAGGTCACCTGTCTTAGACGGACCCAACCCCTGTGTTGAGTCCCCTAAGTCAAATGCACATGATGAAAACAAGCGTCCTACTAGGGATCCGGCATGAGTTTTTGTTCTTCTAGGTTTAAACCCTAGGTTTATTGGTCTAGACCTGGCTTACCCGGCGGACAACTCGAGCCGAGGGGGAGGCAGCGTACCGGGGATACAGAAGCTCCGCCGGCTTAGCAACTTATCCAAACCTCGTTCTAAATTGGGAAAGACTCTAAACAGAAGAGAAGCTACACGAAGTGCACCCTTCTCCATGATGTAGAAGACTCAGAAAGAGGAAGGGATTCGCGACAGTTTATATATACAGTTTCAACAAATATCAAAGTGGTAAAACATTTAGCACATATAGCATGAAACATGTAGAATAATCAGATAAAGCCAAATATAACAATTATACTAAGCTTGAATTCTTGAACCCTGAATCGGAATTCTGGGTTCATGTCCCCAGCAGAGTCGCCAGAGCTGTCACACCTCCTTTTTCCGGCTTTATACCCCGTGAAGGGTATAATAAAAGGAGTTTTTTCAATTAAAGGGCAATCAAAACAGGATTCGTTTTATTTAAGATTCAGAGTCGCCACTTGGGAGATTTATGGTGTCCCAAGTCACCGGTTTGAATCCCGAATCGAGGAAAGGGTTTGACTCTGTATTACAATCGCGAACCAGAAATTCGGGTAAGGAATTCTGTTAACCCGGGAGAAGGGGTTAGGCACTCCCGAGTTCCGTGGTTCTAGCACGATCGCTCAACTGTTATATTTGGCTAAATTTTTTATTTTTATACATGTTATGCCTAGAGTGCAATTTAGAATGATTTAACAGCTATTAGTCAATTTTTAAGAAAATGAACGTCGTTTAAGAACGTATTTTTTGGACCACGTCACATAAAATGCACCCGTATCCTCGACACATTCTTATTCAATGTTTTCGGATTTGAATTTGGATCGCATGAAATGCAAACCCGAATTTAGGAATGTAATTTTATTAAAATCGCGTCTAAAGAGACTAACGTGTTGTTATCTTTTGGGTAGACCGTGAAATTTGCTAAATGGCCCGTCCCGAATCTCTACGTATTTTTGAATTAAATAATTAATGAGGGCCCCGCAATTTATATTTGATTTGGCGAGGCTCGTCTCATTTTATTATTAGAAGGCCAATCTAAAGAAAACTAAAATTTTCTATTTATTATTTATCTCTAAAAAGGCCAATTAATTCACAAATATAAATTCGGGCCTCGAATTCAAGTCCGTATTCAAACAAAAGGGAAGACCTTTTTAGCTTGAACCGCTACTTAATTCAAAATCTAATTTTATATTTATGAATTAATTCCCTATATGCTTAATACACTTTCAATATAATTTTTAAGACCTTCTGATTTATGGAAGTTTTGGAGCCTTAAAGGTCTGACCCGGGCCCAAACCAACAAATAATCATACAGGGACCTGGGCCGTCCATTCAAGTAACAGAACCCAAGACAATACAAGTAAAAGCCATAGGCTTTGGGCCTAAATGAATATGGCTATGACCTGGGCCCAACGATTTTAACCCGATTAAAATGCCACAGTTCGCAGGCCCAAATACAAAATTTAAAATCAACTTATTGGTGATCAGGGGCCAAGGCTTAAACTTAACACTGATAAACATTTTTTAAAATGCAATTTGTTTGTTTAACAATCAATTTCATCCTAGAGTAAACATGTGAGCAGTATATATTGAGACCAGGAACAATTAACAATAAAACCTTCAAAATCCTAATTTTAAAAGTCTTCCTAATACTAAACAAAATATACTAACAGTGAAATCATGGATATGTGCACGCCTATGGATGAACAGTGACTTTAGTGAAACAAGCTTTAACAAAGTCTTATGCATACACTGTGAAAGCCTGCCATTCCAATTTTTATGAATTTGAAAGTGCAAATGTGAATCTGACCCTAGATGATAGGCGTGTCTTGTATGAGGTAAAACAAAATAACACAAAATCTATTATTTCCTAATTACATACATGAGCCTAAGCTATCAATTCATAAACAATAAATGTCTAATAGTTCTGAAATTAAAACAGTCCAACACAAATTAACCCAGTCTAGACAGTCCCCATTATACAAGCCATTTTAATTGGATTCAATTACAATTTCTATAAATCAGTCTTCAATACAACATGTGCCACGTAATCCAAACAGAATCATCCAGTAAATGAAACAGGCAGCATTTTTTCATTTCAGTTGCAATACTTGAGGCTTACAGTAAGTGTGCCTGGAATTTATCAAAGGAGAAGGAAGATTGAGGTCAGTTTAAGCAATAGCACAACAGCAGTGAAATTTCAGCAGCAACAAGGATGATTTTTGAATCAAAATCTCTTCAACAATAACCCAGAATCATAGCACAACAACACAGAACTCAATTTGATCCAAAATTGACTCAATTAAACTCAAAAACCCACTCGAAATCAAACCAGAATTATTTTTGAACTTCAGTTATTAGAAGTTGAGCTAAGGAATGCAAATCAATCACTAAACTTGAAATTAACCTAAGAACTTTAATGAAACAGTAATTTTTTGGGTTTTTTAAAAGTTTGCTCTTGTTTTTGGATTTTTGGAGGTTTGAATTTTAAAATTTAGATCTGAAGGTTAAAGAGAAGCTTTTAGGGGGAAATTGGGAGGCTGAAAAACTTTTTGGAATTTTCAGGGGTGTGTAACTTTGGGGAATTTTCAGGGGGGTCCCAAACTTGTTAAAGATGGCATTGGGGTAGCCTTTTATAGGCAACAAATAGGGCAGAAGGTTCTAGATGGCCCTCCCATTTTTTCCTCTCTTTTAATTTCAGATTTTACCTATTAGTCCCTCAATTTCTGACTTGTGATACAAGTGACTGCCCTAAGTTTACTGCAATTCTACTTGTACCCCCTATCTAGAGGGTTGTAGAGTGTTCTTTTGCTTGTGCAATGCCTATACTACCCTTGCCTTTGTTTTGAATTTACTATTTCTAATAAACCTACCCTTTTCCCATGCCTAAACTACCCCTGAAACCCCCTGAAATTACCAACTAACCAAACCCTGTCAATTAAACCCCAATTATTTACCCTAGTTAAGACTAGCTATAGTTAATCAAAAAATCTTAATTCAGCTATAACCAATTTACCTAACCAAAATTAAACTCAGCATTCACACTCAAACAGTCCCTCAAATTCAAAACATCTAGGCAAACAAAATACATCATGAAATTAAAACTATCAACTAAATCGAATTGCAAAGTTAACACAGAATCAAATTCATCCAATCCTAAAACTATTATCAATTAAACTAATGAAACAAAACACATTGAACATGCTTTTACCCTAACTATATTATCAAGGAAACAATTATAATCACTAGTTAACAGAAAAACAATTTAATCAACAGTAGACCTATGTACTCGACATTAATTCAATCTAACTCTAAATTACTTAAAAAAATGGGCATGCAGAACAATTAATTGGCTAAAGAAAAAAAAGAAAAAGGTAAAAGGAAACTTACTAATGTAAGGATTAGACCATACTGAAATGCCAACTCGAACATTGAAATAATGTGAACATATGTTCTTCACAAAAACATATGAACACATTATCTCAAAGCTCGACTCAAACTCTGGACTCAGGGATTTATAACAAACTCGAGTAGCCTAGAACTTTTAGGGTTCTAAAATCTTCGATTCAAGATTTGAAGACTCCAGTGGGGATTTGAAAGAAACGGTTTATGGGTTTATAAAGAAGAAGGCGAAGAGATACTATGATGTGATTTTGGAGTTATTTGGGTGCCGGCGCCACCGTATGCGGTGGTGCCGGCGCGTAGGGTTTGTAAAATTTGGAGTGTTTAGTAAGGATTTGGAGAAAATCAATGGTGGATTCGGAGTGGGGAGACAAAGATGAGGCTATGGTGAAAATTTGGGAGTGATTGGAGGTTGGCCACCGCCGGCGGCGATTTTCGGCCAGCGGCGATGGGGTAGAGGGCGATGGTGACATGGTGGCTAAGGTGGCGTTACAAGGGAGGGGGTGAGGGTACAAGGAAGAGGGATATTGTTTTAGGGTTAATTGATTTTATCGGACAGTTATATCTAATTCATATATCCAGTCGTGGCCGTTGGATGCTCATGGATGAATGGCTGAGATCAAACGACGTCAAAACGACGTCGTTTTGTATATAAGGGGCTGGACTGGGTGAGAATTAAATTGGACTGGACGGGTATAAGTGAATTGGGCTAGGAAAATTTGAATAATATTGGCCCAAGTTGGTCTTTTATTAAGACCACTTACCCTCTTTTGTTTTCTTTAAAAAAAATGCTTTTCCTTTGTTTTCTTCTTTCTTCTTTTGTTTTAATTTTGTATTTTATTATTTTCTAATTTTATTAAAATACAAAAAATTAAAATAAAGCCCTAATATATTTCAAAGCTAAGCTAATTAATTCCTAAAATTGATTAATTTCGTGACGAATTCACAATTAAAATAATTAAAATGCAAAAAGTGAACTATTTTTGTTATTTTCTTCCTATTTTGTTTTAAAATAAATTAACCCCTAATTAATCCTAAAATATGAAATTAGATCCTAAATGAAAATGTGTATTTTTGTATTTTTTATATGAATTAAAATGCATAGATAAAATGCAACAATTACCAAAAATAACACAAAAATTTGCAAAAAATTATAAAAATAAAGAAAAATCCTTTTGTTTGAATTTTGGGAATAATTTGCGTAGGGCAAAAATCACGTGCTCATAGGGAGGTACTCCTAATTCCAAAGGTGCATATGCACACACTGCAAGCATAGCACCTGATTCATCTATACAACAAGGAAGTGTTGCTAATGTAGTTCCAGCATATAGTTCAGCAACTAATAGCTCTTCAGTAACAACATGTGCCTCTTCGGCACCCTTCTTTACTCAGGATCAATACAATCAGATCCTGCAAATGTTGAACAAAGGAAAGCAGGTTTATGCTGTGGCTAATTCTGCAACAATGAATACTACAGGTACTATAACAGCTCACATGTCTCATCTAGTGGATTATAGATACAAGTGCTACCAATCATATGGCTCACAACCTCAATCTACTGAGCAATATTAGAAAGCTATCAGATAGTAATCATAACTCAATTTAACTTCCTAATGGTGAAAAAGTTATTATCAGTCACACTGGTGATCTATCATTGTTTAAGGATAAATCAGTACATCATGTACTTTATATTCTAGATTTCAAGTTCAATTTGATGTCAGTGTCAAAAATCACAAAAGAGTTAAGATGTCTAGGGGCTTTTTTTTCCCCACTTCTGCATATGCCAGGAGCTCTTCACTGGGAAGGTGATGGGGATTGGTAAAGAGGTGCATGGTCTCTACATTCTGAAGCACAAAGAACAAGATGTCCCCAAACAGCTACTAGTTCCTTGGTCATTTCATTCCAGTACTTGTTGTAAATACTATTGTTAGTGAGTGTCAAACAAATAATGCTAGTACTGAAAATAAGAATGCATCTGAATGTCTAGATGAGACTGTTTTGTGGCATAAGAGATTAGGTCATGCACCATTAAGAGTTCGAAAGAAGATATAAAGTCTACCAAATGTTCAGTTGAAGGAGCACTTCTGTACAGTTTGTCCTGTTGCTAAGCAAAATAGAATTCCTTTCTCTTCCAGTAATGCATGTGAGCTCATACATGTTGTTGTTTGGGGGCCATACAGAGTACATACTCATAATGGTAGGAGGTATTTTATGACTTTAGTGGATGACTACTCAAGGGTTATACGGCTTTTCTTAATGAATGACAAGGCAGAATCTATTGTGATTCTGAGAAACTTTCTGTTATTAGTCAAAAATCAGCTTCACTGCAGTATCAAGTGTCTAAGGTCAGACAATGATACTGAATTCTTTAACAACTAGGTAACAGGACTTCTACAAGAATATGGCATAGTTCATCACAGTTCTTATGTATACACTCCTAAACAGAATGGCAGAGTTGAAAGAAGACATAGATATATTCTTTATATGTCTAAAGCCTTAAGGTTTCGGGCTTGTGTTCTGTTAAAATTTTGGGGAGAGTGTGTTACTACTACTGTGTACATTCTGAATAGGTTGCCTACTATTGTATTACATGGTGTATCTCTTTTTGAAAGGCTGTTTCTATCTCTTTTTGAAAGGCTGTTTCACATGTCCCCTTCCTTACAACATCTCAGAGTCTTTGGGAGTATGTGTTATGAAACTAACGTGAAGAAAACAGATAAGTTCTACCCTATAGTTATTCCTATTGTTCATCTAGGCTATTCCTCTAGTCAGAAAGGTTATGTTCTGTATGACCTGAGCTCCAAACTCGTCTTTGTTAGCAGGGACACTGTGTTCAGAGAAGATATTTTTCCATTAAAACATCTACACATAACCCCATCTCCTTTATTTCCAATTCTAGAGTTCAAAGATGTTTAGTGTCCTGCTCTGCCTTATTCTGATGCCTTTAATCACTCTGCTTGTCCATCTCCTTCTATGCCTCCCTTGAATGTTCCTCCTATTCCACTCTTCCCCTCTCCACCTCCTACTGCTCATTCTTCCTCACCCTCTCTTATTTCACCTACGCATGCTAATTTAAGGAGATCTTCTAGAGTGTCTAAACCTCATATATGGATGGAAGACTACATTGTGATGTCTAAGCCTTCTTCATGTGCTCACCCTATCTCATAATGTGTGTCCTATGACTTTATCTCACCCACTTACAGGGCATCACTTGCAGCCTATTCAGCTATTACTGAACCAAGGACTTATGTTGACGCCAAGGTAGATCCCAAGTGGATTGAGGCTATGAAAGTTGAGATTCCAGCCTTAGAAGTTAAGCAGACTTAGACTATTGTTGATGTTCCTCTTAGTAAAACTCCAATAGTTTGCAAATGGGTCTAAGTCTATAGGTGAGGTGGAGAGGTACAAGTGAAGTACAAGTCTACTGGTGAAGTGGAGAGGTATAAGGCTCGACTAGTTGCCAAAGGTTATAGCCAACTTGAAGGTTTGGATTACAAGGAGACATTCTCTCATGTTGCTAAGATGGTGACTGTTAGATCTGTGGTGGCTTTGGCTGCAGCATCTGGGTGGTATATTTTTTAGATGGATGTACACAATGCTTTCCTTCAAGGTGATATCCTTGAAGAGGTTTACATGCACATCCCAGATGGCTTTGCCAGCCAGGGGGAGTTACAACAACAACAAAAGTTTTCAGGCTTCATAAGTCAATGTATGGGCTTAAAAAAGCTCCCAGACAGTGGAACTTGAAGCTGACTAATGCACTGATTGACATGGGCTTTGTTCAATCACACTATGACTATTCTTTGTTCACACACAAGGCATGTTGTGATCTTGTAGTAGTGTTGGTGTATGTGGATGATCTACTGGTGACAGGAACTAGCTTAGCACTTATTCAACAAGTGAGGAAAGATCTACAAGCCGGGTTTAAAATGAAAGATCTGGGAGAACTTAAGTTTTTCCTTGGTATTGAGTTCTTGAGATCCAAGGAAGGAATCTTGATGAATCAAAGGATGTACGCACTTGAGCTAGTTCCTGAAATGGGATTAGCAGGTAGTAGAACAACTGCCACCCCTCTAGAGTTCAATCACAAGCTTTCCTCTGTAGAACTAGACAAGTTTCTGCACTCTAATGAAACCTTAGTTGACAAAGAATTAGAAGATAGAAGCAGCTACCAAAGGCTTATTGGTAGACTATTATACCTAACTATGACTAGGCCCTGATATTGCCTTCGTAGCTCAGGTAATTAGTCAATACATGCATGCTCCTAAGCAGTCTCACGTGGATGCAGCTATGAGGGTAGTTAGATACATTAAGGGCACTACAGGTCTTGGGTTGTTTATGCCAGCAGATGGAAGCACAGAATTATCAGCATTCTGTGACTTAGATTGGGGAGCATGCTTAGAAACCAGGAAGTCAGTAACAATGCTACATGGTGAAGTTTGGGCAAGCATTGGTGTCTTGGAAATCAAAGAAACAAAGTACTATTTCCAGAAGTTCTGCTGAAGCAAAATTCAGGAGCATGGCATCAACTGTAGTTGAGATCACTTGGTTGATTGGACTGTTTAAAGATCTTGGAGTGAAGGTGAATTTGCATGTGCAACTGTTTTGCGACAGCAAAGCTGCAATTCAGATTGCAGCTCACCCCATTTTTCATGAGAGGACAAAACACTTTGACATTGACTGTCATTTTGTGAGAGAAAAAATTCAAGATGGGCAAATACAAACGCAGCATATTGGAACTAAAGATCAGTTAGCTGACTTGCTTACAAAAGGCTTATGCAGACCACAATATGATCATCTAGTAGGCAAGCTGGGAATGAAGAACATATTCCATCCCTCAGCTTGAAGGGGAGTGTTGAGGCTGGTAGTTAGGAGTAGTTGTGAAATTGTATGCCAACTGTTAATAAGCTGATATTAGTGTGGGATTAAGTTAACAAGTTCGTTAGCTAGTTAGTTATGTGTATAAATAGGGAGTATTATTTTTCATTTCTAGATTCTTCTTCTGTAGCTCAGCATTGATTCAATGAGAATGCATTTTCTCCACATTCTCTCACTCGCTCATCTCCTCTTCAATACATCTCCATAGCTGACCTCCATTAACAAAAAATATAATGGGATCAATGCAAAAAAATTTAAAAATTGAACTCATAGAATCTAAATTCTGGATCCACATCTGTTTGAGATGCATATGAAACGATAGTGACATTTCCAAGTGGAAATATTTCAAAAAGATACTTTTTATTCTTGCTATACTCCTCGCCAGTGACTGGTGCAATGTTAATATATAGATAAAGAATACTCCTTGTTACTCAAACGATTCAAAGTTAGTAGATCAAAAAATAAGATATGAATCTTAATACTGGAAATGCAATAAACCTAGTACCAAGAACTCTTTATATATTTCCTTGAGTAGTTTCATTCCGTCCACGTCCCCAGTGTCTCATTGTTCAAGAAATTAAATGAACAAAATAACTTTTAAAGCAAAAAAAAAAAATTGCTTTAAGTAGTCTAACTAGCGAACTCGGTAACGTTGAATTGTGACTGCTGAGTACATGCACATGATCTTTTCTAATAGAATTTTTATACGATGTTTATATGCTTAGAATAATAATTGTCCCAATAATAATTTGCTCTAAGCAGTCTAACTAACAAAGAAAATTCTGGACTTGTTTTTTCGAGTATACATCAAAAAATGAAAATCACATTCTTGAAAGTAATATGGAGAACTAGTCACAAATTCCATATTTTGGACAGGAGAGATGTTTTGATGTGGAGACTAATAATAGAAGGATTAAGTAATACATATAGAGAGAGAGTGTAACAAGAATTTTTATTTTTATTTTTGCTAAGAAGGCTTTGATTAAACATAATTAAGATACAAAACATCATTGGATTGTAGATCCAATTTTTTCTTTCCATACTTAGCTAAAGCATCTGCCATTACCCTCTTTGAATATGTGGTGTAAGCATTGACCTGCACTCAAGGAGAATGTGTGATTATATCCATAATAGATCCATTGCGCTTGACAAGATCTCCTTCTTTAATAGCGGTATCACTACCAAAGACAACAATCCCTACATTCTCATTCTCAAGATTCAAGGTTATTCCTAGATTGCACATTGCTGGTAAATTCCACCATTTCCCCAGCTTGAATCTCCTTACTGATCCATTTCTTACTTAGACCACTAGGTCGATCTCATCCACTTAAAAATTGTTGTAAAAATTGCTAATTCGACTTTCTAATAGACTTGTTAGTTCCACAATTCGGGGAGAAAGTTTCATAATCAATTAAAGATAGATAGAAGGGAGAATGTCACTATAGGAAAAAAAATCATTAATATACTTTATATGTTGTACCTGGAAACCGATCTTATATTCAAGTTACTAAATCTGATTTTCTATGAATAGTTAACATTTAAGTAATATGATAGTGTAAAATGTTAAAGCTCAGCTAATATAATGATAGCCATATATAGTTGCCAGCACGTTCAGAATATTTAGGACGTTATAGGCAGAAATGACAAAGCAGCATAAACTTTAATTGCATATTTGCAAAAATAGACAACCCTATATTAATATCTAGGGTGTTATAATGACTACTCGTACATGCAAGTCTACTTTTCTTAGCAAATAATTACACGTGTACTCATGAAGTATTATAATTAGTTCCTTATTGGAGGTGGACATTTTTCCCAACGAAACCAGTGTTTAAACTTAAAAAAGTTGTGGTTTCTCTGAGAATACAATATCGCGGTTGAAATACTTTATCGTTGTTTGTGGAACCCTTTTGGAGGGGAGGATTCTTTTGAATATTTTTTGCATCATTGGTACTAAGATTATACTGACATGTAATATATAGCTGTGAAAACAAGTTAGATATACATAAATATGTATATAATATACACAACTAGTTGGCGTCACTTATGTGAACTTTTTTGTTTTCATCTCAGTTTGCTCTTAGCTAAGTGGTTACATATATTTCAAGAGCTTTTACTTCAAGATAACTTTTCTTCATATCACTATAGGTTTTACTAACTCATCTTCTTCTAACAGCTTCAATCATTGATCATAGTGTTACGATCGAGAGAGACTGTTTCTGTAACAAACTGGATATCAAACCCGAACCAACTGACTGTATTACTCACTAACGGAATTACAATAAAAAAAAATTATATTCATATCCTATATATGAAACCTTTTTACCCTACATATTTAAGGTTTGAGTAAATTATATTTAGTATACTAAATTACCATTTATATACCATAATTTAAAAAAAGGATATAATTAATTGGGCATTTATATAAGGCTTAATTATAGGACTTTCCACTTTTCTCTTTCCTTTCAGTTCAATCCCCCCT